>JAHLJT010009436.1:242315939-242375598 GCA_031308135.1 Acheta domesticus
AAGTTTGCAGATTATGACATACAAAAAGATTATTGCAACATACATTATATGGCGATAACATCGGAAAGATGCTGCTTAGGCCTTTTAAACCAGGTTTCGTGTCTCATAGGGACACGACTTTTTTTTGAGAACAAGTCAATCCTGACGATGACGTGTTTTTGGGGGATGGGTTATTGACGAATGGGAAAATGATAAGGGACAGTTCGGGTGCAGGTGAAGGATACATAGGTGACAGTGGGGAAATAAAGGGATACAGATTGGGCCCAGGATTTTGTAGTGGACAGTATTCTTCAAAAATACCCCACAACTATCTAACGATTCCTATTTTACATTTTTTGCATATTATTCTTTTGGGTGCGCCCTCTCCATAGCTGGGGTAAACTAAATAAGAAGCCGATATCATCTGAAATTAAATTGAAGAAACATATTGAAATTTCTTTCATGATAAAATTAAGGGGACTATTTTATTTTCTGTGATTTTTTATTTCACGCTCAGCAATATTGGAATGGATTCTCTAGCACAGTACCGATTCTATAATGCCGGTAAACCCACATTTCGGGGGATGGGAGTTTGCGTTGGGAGCTACATTAAATCAATTTCAGTTTTCATATATTATGTATTCACAAGTGCCGAGTTTTTGCACGTGTCGCAGATTATACGAGTATCTACTTTATTTATACGTACACAGAACAAATCTTAAAATAAACATAGGGAAAAGAACTTTTTCTCTACTGAAACATCTACAGACGTGACATATAACAAGCTTCCGCAGCCATGTTTTACTATTTATTGTCTGGGAGACGCCACGTCCTAGGCACAGTTGTCACGTTTCAGCTGCTATTCTGTGGCCCTTCCTCGCGGGGAAGGGCGCCGTGGATAGGACGCGGCAACTGGAGGCAGCCAAGTGGCGTGACAAATGCAATGCCTTAGTTTTTTTAAACTATAGCCCAGTTATTAAAAAATATATGAAAAAATTCACAGCATTCTGAGATAAAGTTTTAAAATTATATTAGAGCCTGGTCAGCGTTCTAACACAGTAAACATAAATTCGTGTGGTCCATCCTATTTCCCTTCATTTTCCCACATGTCCCCAATTATCCTTCAAATATGATCGAATTATTATTTAATAAACTGCCAACAACCTTTATATTTCCTTATCGTATGATATTCTCATACAAAAGGATTAGAAAACTTAAAAAAATGATAATTTGTATCATTTCCAAGTCCAAAATAGTATTGGTGCTGCCACATTGTATACAAATGTATAATAAATACTAAAATAATGCACAGACCGTTGCAGCCATTTTCAAAGTTTACTTAAACTCCAGAGTTTTAAAGGCGGGAAAATGGTTTTTATTTTTTACACAGTAGCCCAGCAATTGAAAAATTTGAAAAAAAGCACAACAATTGTGTTTTTAGAGGAACTTTTGACATTTTTTTCGAACTGTTTCAGACTTCTCAGACACAGTAAAAATATTTCTTTTTTTTTGTTTTTTTTTTCAAAAAAATTATGTTTGAATTTGGGCCTGAGAAAAATATTGAAATATGTTTTTCTGATAGTACAAATTGTTTTTCTTATTTATCATATTTTTCATTCATAGTGTTAAGTTGGCGAAAAAATATTGAAATTAAAATACTACGTTTTTGACTGTAGAGGGGGGTGTGGGTTTGTAGAGGTGTGGGTAGAGGGGTGTAGAGGGGACCGAGGCTAAGAAACCTTACAAAAATATTATTTTTATGTTAGGAGTATTGTATCTACTCATTTGTAATTTGGTTGAGGAGAATTGTTTTACCATCTTATCGGTGGAACCTTTATATAAACATTATTTTTCTCAAATATCAAATCCTGACTGCTTTCACAGTAGCTTTACCATTCTAGGTCATTCATTAGAATATTCAATTGTGATTAATTTTAAAAAATAGTTATCAAAATATGTCAATTTGTTGTAAAGTTATGAAGTTTGAAGTAAAAAACTGCATTTTCGCAATTATTTTTTATAAAAAATTAATATTTTGTTTAAAATATTTTTTCTTAAAGCATAAATAAATGAAATGTACAAGGAGACACCAAAGACCCAAATTCTAGAATTTTTTTTCTCGGGTAGACACATACTACCTTAGCACTACAGATAAATAAAAAATGTTAATAGAATCCTAAAGCGATGTCGCTACTGTGCAGAACCTTTGAACCTCACAGCAGTGTGACAGATCTTGTGTCATGCTGTCCTCAGAACCTTCATGCGGTACAGATCCTTCTCCAGTGCGCAGCGGTTATCGCCCTGGCGGATAACCATTCCGTATAAATCGAAAGGAGAAAGGTCTGAAATGAAGGAACAAATTAGGTCTGTGTCACCTAGTCTTAAGTGTGGTCAATCAGCGAGGTGGGACCACTAGGCTGAATGGCTTCTGAAATCTTCCCTGGCTGTTGAGGTTCCTTGAAGTTTCGTGCTGGATGGAAAGCGGTGCGATTGGGTGCTACCACATTCCGCGCCGTGGTCCGCGTGTGCGCTGTTTGTGGATACACGAGATGGGAGGGGAGGAGCGTAATGATTGCATCGTGTGGTGTCTGAAAGGACTCCTTTGGCCACAAGAACTTCTGATAAATTGTAAACTTAGGAAAGACATCTGAATATGAAAATTTCCTGCTCGCCCTTAAAATAAAATAATAATCAGGATATAACGATGAACAGAGGAGTGACATATTTTATTCATTAGAACAAAGAATAAAAGACTGGGAATGAACACGTTTCAGGCAGATAATGGTAGGCTAATGAAAATAGCAAGATTACTCACGACCCTTATGTAGCAGGATTCAGGACTACCAAAAATATGATGGATCGAAAGCTGGGTATCGATATCTCTGGAATCATCATGAAGCTGAAGTATGAGAATAACAGGGGTTTAACCCACATAGAAGAACAAGAACAAGAAGCCTTAAAAATAATGTAATATTTATTAATTAGAGATTATGATTGTCTTGGTGGTAATCAAACAAATACTATTAGAGCAAGCGTACAACAAAGGGCGGACATCGCTATTTCATTTCATAATAATACATTTAAATAAAAACATTACATTCAACACAACCCTGCTCGTCTCTGGCACTTAGAATCGGGCGGACCTGGATGCGTATTCAAGAAGCGGAAGATGCCACCACTGCTCTCGGTGTACTCGCCGTTCCACGTCTGAGTGGCGAAGTACGCCCAGGCAGCTCAAGAAGATGCGCGCTGCGCCCTTATACTGCGATTTTTATAACTTTGCCCCTGAAGGCCCATCTTCAGGATGGAATATGTCACGGTATTTCGCGACGATCTCAGTCCTGCCGCCAGGTATCGCATGATAGCGACCGTTTCAAGCAGTGCTTGCGATCATGCGACTTCTAGTAGCACAACGGAGAAAGACGCGAAATGCCGAGTGATATTCCACCGTGGCTACAGGAACTCGAGGGACATAGTTAGAAAAAATCGCACTATAGAGAGCAGCAATGGGGAACGAACACTAGACATCTGGAGGCGACACAGATTGTTACAGGAGAGCGAGATGCCCAGAACGTTTGTTATTCTGCAGAAACCAACGTTCCCGGACAACGCCACCTGGTGTCCAACATAATGATCCTCTTGAACAGAAAAATAGGCTCTGAGCTATGTTATTCTTATTCTGCATATTCGGTAAGGAAGCATCTGAAATGATCATTTTTAATGCCGCCCTAGCTGAACCATAGCCCGCTAGTATGCTTTAAAAGCCTCGGCACTCCGGCCCCGTCCTTGTTATATGTAAAAGTTCCGCTACTGACCGCTGGAGCGCTGCTCGCCGACCATTCCTCGATCTGCTGCTACAACGCAAATATACGGAGATCCGCATTACAAACAGAACTTTTCGACTGACAGGCTTTGAATTCAAGTATTTAGGCATCTCCATTACTTCTTTAGTAAAAGCAGCAATGTTCTTCAAGACCTCTGATAAAAAAAATGTTTAAAATTATGTCAATGATCGTTATTAAATCTGCGCACATCGTCACATGCAAGGAAACTATTTCTTTGCAAAGCTGGCTTAATATATTTTTGAAGGTTTCTTTTCACAACAAACCTTGGAAGTGGAGGTACATCTTTCACAATAAATTGTTCTACCACATATAACCATCAGGGTCTTTTAAAGATGAGACTGATTTATTTATTTATTTAATATCCACCCATGCAAATTATCTTCATATAGTAAATAAATATTAACATACATTCTTAATGTTTCTGAACGTTATAAAAATATGCAACCCATGGTGGAAATAACTTCGGCTACCTAACAATTCAGTTTATTCGCAAAATTCGATACAAATTTTGAAAATATACTCACAAATAGCACAAACAATTTCTCTTTATGTTCAATAAAAACATACTGACTCCAAGTACTGGAAATGATCGTTTGAGTCAGCTTTAGATATTTCTCGTATTGTAAACTTTTCAATCAAAAAGTGACAACATTTTCTCACAAACGTCATTGGATATCACGAGAAGTCTGATTGTTGATTTTTATTTATGATGTTTGATTTATTGTTCTGTCATTGTTGTGGAATTTGGAAGCGGACTACGCAAAGAATTAGAAATAATGTCTACATTGTACTTTAGTTGCTCTTATTGAAAATATCTAATAGTTTTTTCTGGTATCTCCATGAGAGCGCCAATACGAATTTCGCTAGTCGGAAATAATTTTTTGATTCTATCTCTTGGTAAGAACGTTTTTACCAGGGCAATAGTGATTTGGAGTACTTTTTTGAGTGAACTTTTGTGAGTATTATTTACAACAACGTCAACATTTATAACAGCGTCCGTAGTCCGTTTTAGAACTAGTTTCTTCCGGTTATTTAGATATTTTTTCACGAACAATTATACCTTGAATTTTTACTTTTTTGAGCGTGTAATATAGATTAAAAAATAAATACAGCTTGAAATATAAAAATAGATAGTATAAAACTGATAAAATAATAGTTTTCTATTCATTTCGTTTTCATCCAATGTCTTTAAAAACCTTAAAGACATTATGTGCATTATAGTTCTCTTTAAACACCTAAATATCAGAAATAATTAAGAATAAATATTGCATTTTATATGTCAAGAAGAATTACTACTGGCTCACTAACCAAGTAGATTTCACGCATGCTATGTTAATTTCAAGCATTCACTCCACAATTTCTTTTAAGCAAACTGCACAGTGAAATATAATTTCAGTATTGTTTAATATTACCACCAACACGAGTTTGCAATGCCTCATATCACAGTCAGTGACCAAAATCGTCCGAAATGCGGGCATTTCCCTATGCATTAAAACGGCCCGAAGGTCTCGCGAATGGTCGGCGACCAGCGCTCCAGCGGCCACAATGTGAACTTCGTCCGTTTGCTGGCTTCCATAAGGATCGGCGAAGTGCCGCGGCTTTTAGGCATACTAGCGGGCTATGGCTGAACAAAGACTTTGTACCTGAAAATAGTGCAGACTTTTAATTGGTACAAAACGTGACGACGGTGACGACACGACAGAAGATGAGTTAAAGGGTGTCCAACTTGCAAGGCCTCAAGGGCCACAGCTAAAACCTTAATTTGGTTACGGGCTTTATTGTCATTACTTGGGCGAAGCACACCTTACTTCCCCGTATTGTTGAGCTCGGAGCTTTGCTCAACTCCTCTGAAATTGAATTGCATTGAATTGCCTCATTTTACGTGGCGAGACTCAGGCCATGAGGCCTGCTCTTCCATGTGACCATGCAATTTTCGCTACGCTCCTTTTACCGACTAGCTGAGAAAGAAGGTTTTCCTTGGGCGAAACGGTGGGGGTTAGATAGAGCAATACGTGATTTCAGTCCGTATCATGTTTACGGCAGTGAAACACATTGAGATGATTCAATTTCTTGATTCACTAGAAAAGACATTTCTTAAAACTAAACTTAACCTATTGTTACATTAAAGGCGATGATGATCCCCGCAGAACGCGTGTGCTAGGCGCACAATATTCCCTCCCAACATGGATGAAGGGGACTTTCAGTTTTGACGAATAACCTTTCGCGGGCCAAAATAAATTGCATCGCGGGCCGCATGTCGCCCGCGAATCGCCAGTTGGATAACCCTGAGTTAAGTATTGGAAATGAGGATGAAAATGAAATATACTGTATAATAAGAGGTAGGGAAATAGAAGAGCTTCTACAAAACCAGTCAGAAACCAGATTTTGACCACCAGAAACTTCACATGGATAGACTGGAATTTTAACATTAAGACCTTTACATGAAAACCCAGTGTTCTCTGTAATAGGCAGTAATTATCACTTGGTTTGGTCGGTTGATTGATTTATTGATTTGTGATTCCGAGCGAGACAACTCTAAGGTCATTAGCCCCACAAGTTTAGTGCATGTTCTATCACGAGAAGTGGCGGTGATCTTCCCCCGCTGACTGGTCAGGTTCTGCACCGACCGACTCGTCGGCTTGCGGGGTTTCCCCAACCAGGTGTCTCCCAACAGCGGGGCACCGCCCCAGCCGGGACAAGCCGGGACAAGACAAAACGTCTGGTCTCCCGACGTGTAGGAGAGTGTAGTCCGTGTAAGTGTAATGTGTGTATAAGTAGGTGGTGAGGATCGGAAAAGGAAGAGGAAAGAAAGATAGCGCGCGGTCCGTGGTCCGTTTTTTAACATTCTGTCTCTTTTCCATGACAACTTTCCTCCTTATGCCATGACCTTGGCGTATAATGCGTTTCTGGAGTAATCCGAGGTTAATTATACTATTACTTTATGGTCCGTAAGTCGTGTATTGTCAAGAGGATCGCCAGGTAGCATCTTTGCACACGCGCCTCTCAAACGCGCGTCACTACCCAGCGGCCAAAACTGGGAAGAAATTAAGATATGATACGTTTAAGATGCTTTACAGGGGTTGTCCCTGTGAAACAGGCAAACCATTGTTGGCAGGTACAAATTTTACATGAAATTGTCCGGGAAAGAAACCCGGATCTCCTTGGTGAAAGGTAAGCATCTTCGCTCTGTGTTACGAGTGCCACTTTTAGAGTACATAGTTGATGCTCTGAGCAACCTGTTACATAACGCCCTCTCGAGCGCACGAGATTTGAGCTGACAACTTTGCAAATATATAGGCAACCCCACAACACTGAGGATAAAATGATATACTGGAACATTTAAAAAATGCTTTATTACAGATACAAAAGGAATGTCATTATTTTCTTAAATATGCTATTCCAACTTGTTTAGTTTTCTTGTAATATTATAAAAAAATAAAGTACCCAACTTAAAAATTATAGCTACTGGAACATTTTTTCTTTAGGGTAAGTCATTTTAGGACAATTTCCCCTACTGTAAAAAACATTTCACGTAAACTTTCAACACTCCTAGCATCAGTAAGACACGTGGTTAGCAGCGGAAATCAACAACGCATGTTACACTATTGTATTTAAATTTAAACTTTATTCTGTTATTAGCAATTAATGTAATTAATATTGATATAATTGTGTCAAAGAGACAAGTGATTAGCAGTAAAATCAAAATGTGCATATCACATCATTGCATATAACAATAATTTCAACGATACTGCTAGTTAAATTTTGTTCATTCAGTGCTAGTCAAATTTTGTTCATCTTTAAGTGCAAAACATAATCTTATTCTGAAACACTCCATTTTATTCCTTGCTGTATGACAATCACATTCAAATTAGTTGTTCTGAATTTTCATCCCGCCAGATTGAAGAGCTGCCTGAGAATTCAAGGAGAAATCAGTAATGCAGTCGCAACTCTACCTAGGCTAGTGATTATCACTTGGAAACCAGCGAAGATGCGCTACGCCCCCTTCGGGCGTTCCTTGGGCTCACTGTGCGCCTTGCGTCCGCCGCCCGGGCGTCACAGCCGCCGCCATAACTCAGCCGCGCCGAGACTTTATAGCCGCGACTGGGCGTAGAGGCTGCGTTTCCACGTGGCGGGTGTGTGTGTGTGTGTGTGTGTGTGTGTGTGTGTGTGTGTGTGTGTCGCGTGCTTGTGCCGCCAAGCGCCGAGTCGGCGTGCGCCGCTGGTACTTCCAGATATACAACGTGGTTTCCTGGATTTATGGTGAGCCTGTGCGTATGATGTGCGACAAGTGAATGTTTTGCACCACATGTGGTGCGTAGCGTCGGCTCTGCGTCATGTGTTGCGTGAAACGTAAGGTTTTGCGCGCAACCGTATCGATTTTGTGAAGGATATCAAAAATGAATGCGTTCACAAAATGTACTGGAAGGATACCACGGGACATGAAGGGCGAGTGAACTCGGTGAAGGGGAAGGGTGAATTCGCGCGTGAATGAGTTTGTGGGTTCGGGCGCACATGAAGTACCGATGTGGTGACCACGACACTGGACGTGAATGATGGAAGAAAGTAAATAGTTCGACCTTAATTATGGGAACTGTGTATGAATGTCTACGCTACATCCACCAAGCAGTAGTCACCCAATCAACGGCAAATGTCACATGTGCAATTTTGTTATGAGATATTTCCCCCCATACTCTTGCCAAAAAAATATCTTCAACCCTCCACAATCTCTAGAAGTTTGTAACATTTATTGTAAGACATTCTATATGGAGGGGTCATTTTATGTTTTTGAACTATTTTAAACATTCCCTGAAGAATAAACTTACTGCCTTCAGATAATAAATGGACGAATAATAGAAAAGTAGTAAGAAGTATTAATAATAGATAAGAAGACAAAATAGAGTACAAATAATTGTTAAATCTAGCTTTCGCTTAAAAAAATAGAAATACAGATTTTTATCCTTTTTGGTCTATTTCCATGTGTATACAATTGTATAGAGGTACGTGTATGTAATTACAATATTATTTATTTTCTAGTGACATTATTTGCAATATTAAAAGTCAAATGTCAATAAATAAATTTTTCAATAACATTTTGACCGTTAGATATAAACGCATCAAATGGTGAACATTTTTTTGTTATGTTTAATTACTTGAGAGGTTCGAAAAATTATCAATTTTAGAGAATTGACACTATTTTCAGTGAGAATTTCTTGAGAATTTTAAATGTAATTGTGAATACTAACAAAATAAATAGTTGATAAAACAGATTTTCTATCATATTAAAAAATACATAAATGCTTAAATTTCAATTTATTTTTATTATTACATGATTCTCTATCATTTACCACATGCGTTGTTCATAGACAGACGGACACACAGTTTGCTATCAATCGATTTTTTCGGTGTCAAGGGCCCACAAAACATTGATTCTGGCTACATCACGTTAGACATTCGTCATTCAGTAGTTGTGGTGTGCGGACGTGTCCAGCTCCGCTGCGCATTCCTTGCTAGCGCTTAGTAGCGCTTGGCTCGTCTACCAGTGAACTTAGTACCTAGTGTTTGTGTTCCCGCAGTGCGTAGTAACAAAGCTCGAAGTGAACGTTTCACTACGAGAAAATGTGCGCAGATAAATCTCTTTCCCCACACGTCATATACAGTTTTTTACTGTTTTTTGACTAATAAATAAATAAGAACAGCATTGAAGGTAGCACGGAGGCTACCCAATCAACTGGAGTGAATCAGCACGGAGCAACAACTTCCACTGCCAGGAGCGGTGAACAGGAAAAAGGCAGTCTGCAAACTTGATGACTTTCAGAATTTTTTAAAAAAAGTGCGGAATCCAGTAATTATAATGATCAACCTGTCCATGATGGTGACCTACAATATAACGTGCCAATTTAAAACAGCTTCGATCCGCTTGCTAATAAAGGCACTATGCCCGAGGACATAAGGTTCGAGTATCTAAAAAAATCACCAAGAAGCTCAAATAAGTGTACCAAAGAGAATCCCACCAGAATCCCACGCAGAGAAGTTTTCACTCCACTCGTTTAAAAGATTCATCCAATAAAAAAATTCAGTTGTTTTTAAAAATGTTCATCAGACTATTTCGGAACTAGAAATATTTTCAGATTTAAAACAGCGACATCCATCAATTACCAAAGGTATAAGACTCCTAAAAGACAATAACCTAATCCCTGTGGCGGCCGCTGAGTTTAACGGAGCCGAACCGATAGAAACAATTCTAGCTATAACGCAAATATGTAATCACCGTGTGAAAACAGAAAGACGTAGAAAACCTCAAGGCCCCTTGCAGTGTCAAAGATGTTTAGATTACGGTCACACGAAGAATAACTGCAATCATGTCATACGGGAATCATGTTTCATAGGAAGTGTGCTTTTGGTGCCGGAAATCACTATTCTGTGACGCCCCCAAAAAAATGAAACCCCTCTTTGTGCGAACTGCAACGGAAAATCATCCAAATACGACAATATAAATAATATTCGTATTATTTCGACAATAAAATCAAATTCGTATTATTTCGATATCAACAGTTAACTACAAAAATGCACCCAAAATACATGAGGGTCATTCCATATTAAATCAACACAGTCATTTTACATCACCATCTCAGATTCAAATGAAATTTGACACATAGGTAGTATGAATGGAGAAAATGAAAACTACAAATTTTGAGTAAAATATTTCCACCCGTTTCTGAAATACAACCATGTAAAAGTTTGCAAAATTGGCTTCCCGAAAATTTTTAAATTGATGTAGAACCTCACCAAATTAAGATAGAGAGCTGGAACAGGTGTCGTTTTTCAGCTTTCTTTATGGCCTTTTATATGATATACAATTCAATAGGGGTTGCGTTCAAAAAGGTTTTCAAATTTGAATTTAAAATTTTGATTTTGAGTTTTTTCAAAATGCTCATCTTCAAAAAAATTGAAACAATTGTATAATAATCCTTGTATATATCCAAACAGATGATGCAAGTTTAAAAATGGGACTGCAATGGGTTCATATGGTAATCTTTATTTAAAATGCACAACATTTAATTACTCTAGATTTTACTGATTTAAAATACATTTTATTTCAAATTATAAGACCTAATATATACAAATTATTATTCAGTGTTTTTTGTTGGTGAGTGTGTTGTGTTTTATTGTTATTATTATTATTATTATTATTTTTATTAGACCGCGGAACTTCATGCAATTGCAAATGTTGTGACTGTGCATGTCGAAAGGAAATGTATATAACTTTATCTATCACCAAAAATAAACAAATCTACCCTATTTTTATTTTGCATGTGTGCAATTTTTTAGTTCAAATGCGTATTTTAATGTATGCGGTATATTTTAGTGCATGTATTCCAGGTTTTTGTGGAGAAGAGGATCGAGGTCAGATCTTTTCGGGTATTTCTCTTTCAACTTAGAAATGGCTTTCTTCTGACAACGCGGCTAGGGAAATTGAACTTCCTTAGTACCCTTCGCCCGGTTTCCGGATTTAGTTTCTTGCCAATTCCAATTTATAACTGTGGAGTAATTTTTGGTGCATTAATACGCGGGTCCTTCTTTATTATTTTCACAACAAGATTCTCTTCTGTATCAAAAAGTCTTCGGACGTTCTCCTCCGGGTTGCAGTTCAATCGCCTATTCATTGATGGACCATGAGATTGTCACTCACTGTGCTTTTTTCATTAATGGCATTTTGCAAAATTTTGGGCATTTGCCCAAACCTTTGCATGATGGTAAATAACCAGCTGACGCTGCTCGAAGTTGGCGTTCTTTCCTCAACGATTCATTTCGCTTAAATATTTAGGTTCCCACATATCTGGTTCATCAACTGAAAGGTGACCATGGTTTGTTTTATTTTTGGTGATAGGTAAGTTATATACATTTCCTTTCGATAAGCACAGTCAGTAAAAATATGCAATTGCGTGACATTCCGCGGTATAATAATAATAATAATAATAATAATAATAATAAGAAGAAGAAGAAGAAGAAGAAGAAGAAAATTCATAACAATAAAACACAACACACTCGCCAATAAAAACATTAAATTAATAATTTTTATATATTAGGTCTTATAATTTGAAATAAAATGCATTTTAAATCAGTAAAATCTAGAGTAAGTAAATATTGTGCATTTTAAATAAAGATTACCATATGAACCCATTGCAGTCCCATTTTTAAATTTGCACCATCTGTTTGGAAATATACAAGGATTATTATACAATTTTTTCAATTTTTTTGAAGATGAGCATTTTGAAAACACTCAAAATCAAAATTTTAAATTTAAATTTGAAAACCTTTTTGAAAGCAATCCCTATTGAATTGTATATCATATAAAAGGCCATAAAGAAAGCTGAAAAATGACACCTGTTCCAGCTCTCTATCTTAATTTGGTGAGGTTCTAAATCAATTTAAAAATTTTCGGGAAGCCAATTTTGCAAACTTTTACATGGCTGTATTTCAGAAACGGGTGGAAATATTTTACTCAAAATTTGTAGTTTTCTTATTCTCCATTCATACTACCTATGTGTCAAATTTCATCTGAATCTAAAATGGTGAGGTAAAATTTTAATTAAAACTGTGTTGATTTAATATGGAATGACCCATGAAGGTTATTATTAAACAGGCAGCAAAATGACATTAAATGATTTCAAATCGATTTCAGTGCCAAGCGAAATCTTTTCTACTTCAAAACTGTCTCTAAACAATCGGGGACTATATTGAACATCATAAGGGAAAAATAATATTGATTATAACAATGATATTTAATTTATAAGTTACTACTCGCACGTATAATGGTAAAATACTAAACATGCCTTTAACAAGTATTGTACTACCTTAGCTTCTGGGTCAATGACCCCCTCGATCAGATTTTCCGTTCTAATTTCCCTGATCAAGAAAATGTGCACAGAGGGAACTTCGTCAAATAGTACACATTTTTAATTGGTTTTTCGATGTTAAATAAATAAACCGCTCTTGTATCTTTGTGTGGAAAGTCGGCGCCGCATGTACACCAAGAAGTGCAACTCGAGATTCGCGGCAGCAGAGGTCTCAACAGTTGGTAAAATAAACCAAAAATACTGATTTATCGTGAAGAACATATCTCAAGAATATAAAATTATAGTGTAGACACAAATAAAAGAGGAAAGTAAAAAACATATATTTAAAATACGACCGTCAGGAGAGGACGGTCCTGAAGAGACAAGAAGAAGCTCCCTTCTCCCATGGCAGAGGAATGAACGGGTTGAGTGCACTCAGGTGCGATTTCGAGTCCCCTGAATATGAATTAGCACTTACAATAATTTCGATAGACACGCTATTAGATTCTGACAACGCAGTGAATTTGAACGACTGTAACAAATACCAGAGGAAGTTAATTTCATTCATTCATGTTACGTAACAACCTGTGACAACAATCACAGTTAGCCCAAAATTTCACCTGGAAGCTTATTTAAGGTCTTCCTAAAGTGACTTCACGGTTCCCGAGCCCCACGGTTACCGATATTAAAGAAAAATTTGAAATGGAAAAAAATTAGATTTAGAATTAAATGAAATTCTGCTCTATTATTCACTACAATTAATTAACACTGGAGTTTTATTTTATCCCGTCTTTTATGACGGATTTTCTAGAATCAGAATAATCAAAGATCGAAAATACATTCTGGGAGAAAATGGCGAATTTGCGAAATCTATGTAAGTTGCAGTATTTATATCAAGAAGACGTTAGTTTGCAAATTTGTAAAGCTTATTTAAAAGAGAGTATTGAAAACTGTATCAAACATTCACAGTGAATTATTAACATAACAGGAAACGTGCTGAGAGCTAAAATAAACGAACACTCACAATGGCAATGACAAAACGTGTATTCTAACACATAGCATTTTTTAGTTTTGCAAATATAAAATATTAAAATACTTAACTTTAGCCTCGACACTGCTGAATCACTTTTGTTTCTAGACAATATGTTATCAGAAATTATTTGCAGCATTTACGGGTGAATCGCCTTAATTGCATTTGCCAATTTTATTTACATCGTTTATTAGTTCCTTCCCCCTAAATTACAAAGGACCAATATTGCGGCCCCAATATCATTTTCATAGAACATCCAGAGTGCATCACCCCAGTGGGAGCTCTTTGTAGGAGCATATTAGATTTTATGTCATGCCATGCCTTTATTGAATGTGATGGACAGTCAGACGAAAGTACCCACACAATAAACTAATCTGCTGTACGAAGATTGACAGGGACGGCGATTTTCCCATGAAAGAATAGCTTATGCAGTTTAGCATTTATTAAGAACTGTTATGAGCTCTATAAATCAACATGAATCTGGATTAAAATCACGTATTCAAATGCCAATATAAAGTATTATGTACTCAGCACTGCATTTAACTCAGTGTATGTTTATTATTTATAATGCAATCACAATCACCACCCAGATTTATATTTAGCATCATTATGTCTGTACATTACATTTTCATATCAAAATCATCAAAAATTTAAGATCACTCTCCCCCACCAATCGGCAGAGTTCAGAAGAATTTTGAAATAATTTTTGAAAAATGTAGTCTCGCATAGATATGACACAATAACTAAAACACTTCCAGTCGTATGAATAGATTTCTTTATTTACGTTGTCAAAATGATAGTATAAAAGGCTCTCACTATGTGCTATACACAATTGATTCGTAAGTACTTGACGTAATTAAAGTACTATAGGCAAAGGTATGAAAAGGAAGAACCGAGCTGAAACCTCATAAAATTCAATAAAAATAATATTTTTTTCTCTGAAACAGTATTTTAATTATCTTATTAACATTATTTGTACAATTTTCCATTCAGTGCACAGTTTGTCACTCGCATATTTAGCTTTATAGGAAACCAAGTATCTTTACAGTAAAAATTCAGATATTTTTATTAGAATGGTATATTGAAAAAAATCTCATTAAACTTTCATATTCACAATTATCATTACAACTGTCAATGAAAACAACTTAAAAGACATTGACTATGCAAAAAATACACTCGCACCCTTCGATATAAACATAATAATTACGTACACAATATGTGTATGTTATTTTTAGAAATGTTAGCGACATTGTGAAGATAGTATGTTTTCAAACCCTCCAAAAACAAGCTGTGTTAAGTCCTAAAAATTCGGTCATCGAGAGAACTTCTCTGAACTGTCTCGTGGCAACGGTCCATCTCGTCTTCCGCGCGAACAGCGCTTTGCAGAGCCACTCTCCTTTCATCCCCCTCCGACCCCCCACCCACCCGCTCTTCCCGCAGCCCCTCCCTTGGCCCCGCCCCTTCCCCACCCGCCCCGGCCCCGCGCGCTCCCAGAGGGCCCGGCGGCGATGACAAACGAGCGCACGCTGCGCGCCGCGGGTCACGCCAGCCGCTTGTTAGACAAAAGACTGGCGGGGAGCACTATCAGTCTTGCTAGCTTCGGCCCGCCCCTGCCCTGCTCCTACATCTGCCTCCGCCCCCTCCCCCAATCCTGCTCCACCCGAAACCCCACCCCCGCGACGTCCTCCTCCAGTTCCCTTGGCCCCGACGTCGGTGCCCGCCCCCCCTCCGGTGCTCTCCTCGGTGGCGTCCGAGGCACGACCATCAATTAGAGCGGCCTCTTACTTCAGGAGGACTCCGCCAGAGCTCGCTCGTCCTCTGCCGCAAAAAAAAAAAAAAAAATTCCGGGGGCGTCGGCGAAATATTAAGGCATGCTGCGTCCTCCCTCATGCATGCAAACACGTTGCGTAATTTCTATTAACCATCCGTTTAAGGTCCACTGCCGCTATCTACGCGCCTCAAAGAAAGACCGCGCGAAGGGAACTCGGGCGCGAAGGGAATTTTTATTCGGCGACTCATTCACGCGGAATTACACAATTTCAAGGCAGTGCGCGGGAACGAAAGTGAAAAATTAAAAAAATTAGTTCACTGCCGTTGCAAAACTTGCGCCGCATTTAAGTAACGCAACCTAAATAATATAACACTGAAATAAACATTTAAGTTATAAACGATGTAATTAGCTCCATCAGATGTGCGCAACATTACTTTGAAATAAATAATGTATATACTAATTAGGTCTTTTGAAACTTGCAAATTGATTACTGTAATGTGCAACCAAAACAAATAGTGCCAAAATGCGCATAACAAAACGTTCCCCTCTTAATGTCATTATTCAAAATTATACAGATTTTTAAAAAGTCCTTGGCATCATTTAAGACCTACATTTGAATTAAGTTACGTAGAAAACATCCGAGGCACAAGAATCAATGTTTGAAAAAATGGCTCGGAACGTTAGGCCAGCGCTTTAAAAAATTTTAGCAGCAAAATGAAAGCCGAAAATTATATTTCTGGCTTTAATAATGTTGTAGTAGGACTTGTTCGAAAATAAATTTGAACTAGCTAAACCCTTGCCATCACATCGAACTAAATCAAGAGCTGCAGGAAAGTTCTACATATTCACTATGAGGAAAATCGAAAACCACAAAAACTTCGTTTTATGTTGCTCAGTATTTATTCTCAAAGAATAATGAAATGGAAATAGTATACAAATTTTGGAACAATAAACTCACTATTCACTGTGATCAGAGAGTTGAACATGTTTCTGAAATATAATTGAAATATTTCAAATTTAACCAAATTCTGAACATGTATGTTGTAAGGAACGTTGAGAAAGACTGCCCACTTTAATTTACGGATTAAATCCATTCCACATAATTATAATCATTAATTTTCTGTGAAAGAACAAGTGCGTCAGACGATTGCTGGACACTGAATTTGTATATGCACACTAACTTCTGCATTTAAAAACACACTTCGAAGTTAAGAAAACTTGCTATTTTCGCTTCGCTGCCAATAACCTCACATCCTCATATTCGCTCGAAAATGAAATATCAACCTCTTTCGATAAATCTATTACATCTCACACCATGAAATAATGATCAAATGACCGCATATAAGAATTCAATCGATTAATTTCAATATAATATTAAAATGTAGGGTTAACTCTATAAAATGTGTTAATAAAAGCAAGTGATAAAATATCTAAGACCCAATACATTCATTTACAACCAAATTACAAAAACTATTGTGTAGACATTTTCTAGTCGTCACCGGTGTCAATGGAAGTAGGAATACTTGCCATTCTAATAAATGCACTTTCTCCTAATCGAGCAAAAAAGTAAGAACTAATTCTGTCACTGTCTGGAGGATAACTCTAGCGGCTGGCTGCTCTGATCATTAGTTTTCTGTGGTTTCTCCGATCAATACCAGGCGAATTCTAGAGCAGGACCCTAATAAACGGGCCACGAACCGTGCGATCTTTCCTTCCCATTCCTTGTCCTATCCAACCCCTTTCGTACACATAAGCCATATGTACTACACTGCCACACATGCCGGTAGACCGATCGGGAGCCAAGAGCTGGTCCGGCTGGGGGCGGTGCCCCGCTGGTAGGAGATACCTGGTTGGGAGGAAACGCCATTAGTCGGGGCAGGACCTCACCATCGAGCGGGGAATGATCACCGCCATCCCCTGCGATACAAACATGCACATTACGTACTCAACTTTTACAGCTGACGCTCCCGGAATCAGTAAACAATCAATAATAGAAAAAAACGCGAATTGAGAGATCAACAAGGCGTGCAAGAAACCTACAATTTATGACCAGAAGCAAAGCAAGGAGCTCTCTTTACATTTGTTCAATGGACCAAGGGAAATTGAACGAAAAACCTGATAGAGATAGAGTGGATCGTTGACCTGGAAGTTGAAGTACAATATTTTTTAAACAATTTTAGTTTTTTAGAATTAAAAAAGAAAATTACACTTACAACATTTATATCGTGAATTAATTTAATATAAGAATTACGTTTTTATTAATCAGGAAAATCATGCATTATAATAACACTGAGAAAGTTCAGTTCCTGAAGATCAGTCACAGGACCACATATCGCAACAACAGGAAACTGTCGGAACAACAGAAGGAAAGGAAATATGGGAAGTTGGGGGTCGATCAACTGGCGGCGGTACTAATAGGGGAGCCCAGCGTGGAGCTCGTTTACTGAAAGGGCCACCGCGACGGTGGCGACTGCGGGGGCGGGGGCGGAAGCAGCGGCGGCGTGGGCGGTGGCTGCGGTGGCGGAAGCGACCGACAGAGTCAGGCAACCATCGAAGGTAATCGGATTTCCAGCCCCCAGGGGACTGATCTCCTAAATATTTACTGCTGATGGTCCTTTTAGGAGAAGGGATGCGCAGGTCGACCCCAACAGCAGTCGTTTGTGCGCGAGGACGAAGAAAAAGTTGGGAGCTCGCGACTTCACGACAGCAGTGATTTGGTTTCGGAAAAACCAATGAAGTTGCTTTTAGAATTTCCAATCTATTCTATTTGACTTGTGATTATATGAATGCCAAATATAATAAAGAGATACAACGACCGGCGGCTCACGTTTCGCCTCTAAGAGTCAGTCTTCCATGTCCAATTAGAAAATGCGGACAAGGCGAGCTTTTGTCAAGCTTTCTTCCTAGTTTCCCAGCCATCCATTTTACAACATAAGCCGTCAGAGTTAAAGTGGTAGACCTTAGAATTTCGAAATACTTTGCACATTAACTATTTTGTTCTGAAATGCAATTTGTTAGTAAGAATTAAAGCAATTTTAAAATTTCACTACAATTCAATTTTAAAAGAAAACCCCGCATTGTGTTGTCAATGGTTATCCATGATTAAAACAATGAGAAGCTGTGTGTTGAAGCTGCTCTCCTACACGACAGATACATTTTTCAAAACTTAAAATATCAGAAAAGTATTTTTGAAATGAAATTAATTTTTATTATGTTTACTTATGGTTCTAATGGGGGCATGACGGATAGGACGGTTGTCAGTGATAGCATAATCACTGGTTTGTGGGAGTGGCACCTCATGACATTTGCACATCACTGGAGTTCTCATCTCAAGCACAACGATTTTATGGAAGAGCACATACCATAAAACCCATCTGCAGTTTCTAAATTGATGGCATAGATAGAAAATCATGCACTTTTTTCCTAAAACCAGTGAAATCATGTCGTTAGCAACAGGAATGATGGGAGGTGATACTTTCAACCCCTTGACGGCATGATATCTGATAGATAAGCAATGAGTAATATAATTAATTGTCTTGCAATTACTTAGCGCAATTCCTACTTACGAAAACTTAGGGTAATTCCTACTTTCCTCTATTAGTTCGTTCGTCAAAATCCACCACGAAAACACTGCATTAGACCCTTTCTGACTATCCCAATGTATTTCCATCAGTAAATAAGCGGTACAACAGCACGTACTTTCTCTTTTTAGAAGCGGAAAGGTAATATTACGAGGGTTGTAGCAGAAGTCATGGCAACTATTTTTTTTCTAAAAGAAATTTTATCGGATCATACAATTTCAATTGTAACGTGAAAGAAATGCTACAGTAGGGTGTGTTCACATCCACAAATTGCTGTGGAGTGTCTCTATTAGCCCAGAGAGCGACGTGGAATCAATTGTCGCACATACTTCAGCACATCAATCAGCGCATATACTTCAAGACGTTCTCTTTGGGAGAAATATCGAGAATGTTACAGGGAATTTGCGCAGGTCATGGAATAATGCTCATGGGTGAAGGCCATGGGCATATCGGGCAGTCGCCAGATGGGCAGGACAGATTCTGCGAGGACGCGTAGCAATCAGTGACGACCTGCGAGTGTGCAGACCTGTGTGGCACGTGCGGTAATCGAGCATCTGCCTAATCGAGTCTTTATAACGGGTATGCAATTCTTTTACAATGTTGTGATCTAGTATGTGCTCAAATACTTTGAAACAGAAACCAGTACTGTCATTTCAAATCCCTTAATATTGTAACCGCTAAAGCCGTTTACAGCAAGAAAATATCAGTTTTTTCTTCGTAAACGCGTCCTGTTATCTTTGAGATCAAGTAGTTACAACATTAACCAGGAGAGAACGCCAGGCGAGTAGTTTCAAAATAAGCTACCAGGAGCGCTTATCACTAGTGCTAGAAGCGTGATAACGAAATCGGTCAGCGGAACGACGCGATCGACCAATGGGAATAAAGCAAACGAATATCGGAGAATTAAGAGCAAGAAGAGACCAACTCGGCCATTTTACTGAAAACCAGAAGGTACGAGAAGGTACTCTGAACGAAGTTTTGGAACGACGGACCACGCCAGTTCAAGATTTCGACAGTACACAAGCTTTTAGAAAAGGTAACTCATCTTATTATTATGATAATTTATTCATGAGAGGGAATGAATAAAATACATGAAACGTGAATAATTTTTAAAAGAAGAATAATTAACAAGATTGATGCTATGAATTGAAACGAAAAAAAATGTAACGAGTAGCTAATTGAAATAGAAATGTTACAAGCAATGTGTGATTTATTGCAGCTTTTTGTATAAGAATACTTGAACCAGCTCGAATGAAATTCGATCATTGGACGCTACTGCAACGCCGACGCCAACGACGCGAGCCCCGAGGAGAACAGTGCAGTCAACGGGAATTTTTCGTGTTCGAGTTCCTTTCCGGACGACCCCGAAAAACTTCAAGGCTTCGCACGTCGCGGGAGACATCGTGAGTTCGGCTAACCCTTTTCAAGTTAGCGGCAGAAACGTGGGCCAGATGTAGAACGATTTTAGTAGCATATTTTACTAGATGGTTAACTGTAATATTGCTTGACTTTAGTCATGAGTTTTTGAATACATATCCGTGTGCCAAATCGAAATACAGTTTCGTTACTGGACGCAGATATTTAAAAGGTGTTACTGGAAAATAAATTCAGAAGTAAAGATAGACAATTATTCGATCGATTGACATATTGTGTCGGATGCAAAGCTTAACTGTGTAGCATTTAACTTAACATTTTTTTTTAAGTTAGAGATCTCATAAGAGTAAATTAACTTAACTTTTTGCTTAGAGTTGATAAGACTAGATATTGTAATACCAATAACAGTTATACATTCTAATTGAATCGAGTGAATTTGTTAGAACAATTAGAAGATTGATATTTTTTTTGTATAGGACATGGTATTGATATTATCGATTTATGTTATATATGAATGGTAATTACAGGTACAACATTTTGAGTGTGTATTATTGTATGTGTATTTCAGGAAATGTGTGTAGAGATAATCGTGTATTAGTAACGTATTATTGGAATTCCGATTCTTGAACCCATTCTTTTGAATTTAATTGGAAGATTTCAAGGCTTATTTGCAATTAGATTTTTCTTATATTTTGTAACAATTTTTGGTTTTTTCATATCAGATTTAAACAGGACATTAATAGTCAATTCATGTTATTTTGATGTACTAATTTTGAGTACAGAATATATATTGTTTGTTGTTATTTTCGTAAAACATGCGACAAAAGTGTTCTCAATCTAATCCCAGTGTACTAAATCTTGAACCCTTTCCCTTGGAAAGAAAGTCTGCTAGGACCTTCTTATATGAGTGCGTTGTGGCTTAACTTTATTAAAGCCACAATAACGAGTAACAAGGGAGTATTACTCGAGTCACCTGTCTCCTCCCATACGCGAGGTAATTTTACCCCAATTGTTGGACCAGGCGCTAGGTGGTTGGTTACTGCCTCACCACCCAACATTGGGAGGGAGACAAAAAGGCTAGGTGGTGACAATATATCTGAGAAACCCACAGTTGGTGGGTCGTTAAATGTCCATGAACTTAGTTCTTATATTGTCCTTTCATGTATATGTTTCACATTTTCCTCCCGTGATCGTATTCTCACAAAAAATAATAGTTGCCACGACTTATGTCTCAACCCTCGTGATCCCCAAGACGTAATTTGTTTTCACTAGCACATCTCAACCATCGTTTGTGAAATTCTTTTTCAATCGCAGCGCATTAGATCCAGAAAATAATTCTTTTAGAGCGAATACATCAACACAAATTTGACAATCCATAAATGCATTACGTACAATATGAAATATCGCCCAAAAATAAGTAATTCTGAGAATTTCAATCTGTAATGTCGGGTGGTTTCGTCGGACGTGAAAGACCAACAAAAGAAACGCAGGAAATTCGAATTTTCAATTTTGAAGATATGTAAAAATTACGCTTAATTACTCAAATACTTTGGAACAATGATACCTGACTTTATTTAAAGACCTAATTTTTATGTGAAGACCTGATTAAGCCAGGCTCCGCGAAAGGAATTCTGACTACATAAGGTGTTACAGGAAGTTATTTACTAGGTATGAATGAGAATTATTCAATTTTTGGGAATCAGGGACTCTCAATATATTTTTTTCGACAAATCTTACTCCCCGCAACAGCATTAACAGCATTACAATACTTTGTCTATACGATGTGAGTAAATAAAATCTACCGTCTCTCGTGTTCTCTACAATCCATTCGTTGACTGGACAATATCCTCAAAAACTGGTTTGGATATATTGTTATTTGAAAGATGCTTATTGAAAAGATTCACAAGATGCTTATTGAAATAATCGTTTAAATTTTTGTTTCATTGCAAAACTTTGTTTAACTTTAATCTGAATAATGAAGCCGAAATGATCCATGTAAGTACCGTAAAAAGAGATAGGTAATCCACAGATTTTCACCCATGTACTCGTAGGAAAACTGAAACCATAAAAAACACATGTTATCTAGAATTCTTCCAGAATAGTCTAGAGGTAATAGGAAATGAATTGTATCAATCAATTAGGCAGGTTGACAATGACCTCTACAAGTGCAGTAAGTTACGAACGTAAGTTACTCGATTACCTTTAAACCATCCTACCTTTTACCTAGTTATAAAAACAAGACAATGTAAGTTGCATCTACATACAAGACATTGGCTATAGTTCCGTTAATGTATATTATTTTCAAAATTTACATCATAACCGACATGCTCGAGCTCCTTCACTTGGTCTTGTGCGGATATCTTCCATAATGATTTCAATAACATCCTCCATATGAGCGATGAGTCATTTGATTTCATTAAGATATTCCACTTCAGCGATTTAAATAAAATTCTCCACTTGATCGACTTGCGACGATCTGTTTCGAATATCTATCAAATGAAGAATCTCAGGAAAGTGAAAATTAAGAGAAAATTCTAAGTCCATATCAAATGTAGTATCTTGAGACAAAAAACAGGAAGTAAAACCGTGATCAAAGGAACATCTCCAGACTATATAGTTCAAATTGATGTCAACAAAATATTCCAAGAGTAAAATCATAATAAAGCCCAGATCACGAAAAGCATTAGAAGAATCTGGAAATCAAGTTAAGGATCTCAAGAAAGTCGAGATAACGAGGAATCTAAAGAAGTCAAGTACAAGTGAGTCCCTAGAAAGTCTACATCATGTTGAAGATTTAAAGAAAGTCGAGATCAAGTGAACGATCTCCAACAAGTCGAAAATCTGAAGTAACTGGAACAAGTGCAGGATCTGAATCAAGTATATCAAGTGGAGGATTTTAATCAAGTAGATCAAATAGAGGATCTGAATCAAGTATATCAAATGGAGAATCTGAATTAAGTCAATCAAGTGGAGGATTTGAATCCAGATAATCAAGTGGAGGATATTAAGCAACTTGATCAAGTGGAGGATCTTAAGCAAGTCAATTAAGTGTAAGATCTCCCAAAAACGTCAATAAATTGAAAAATCTCCGGAGATAAATGGAGGATTTCCACAGAAATCCATCAGATAGAGTATCTCCGCGGAAGTCATGTGGAAGACCTCTCCGCAAGTTAAACACTAAATTAAGTTCATTATGGCACAAATTTAGAACCAATTCTGACAGCCTTCATGCACCTAGTTGGGTGTATTTTGCAAAAGTACATTCCCACTTGAGACATGTCATAATAATGTGGGGAAGCTCATCTTACAGTACCCAAACTTTTAGATTGTTGAACAAATTATTCGAATAATAAGCAAATACCATCTAAGTAATTCCTTCTATCCTCTCTTCATTGAGCATGGAATCTCACCATTGCCGAGCCAATTTACTTACAAATCTGTAGTTTTTGTCAAAGCTGAATTTTCTTAAATACGGTGTGTATGTGGAAATACATTTTCATGTAATACTGATATTGATAATTACAACACACTGTAGAAATTACATTCATTATGAGTCATTCTCAACGGCTAACTACAAGAAATTCTCGTAATTATAATACATGAATGTTTGTTTACGCACATCAGATGAATTTAAGCCGCCCACGAACCGTGCCTACGCGGCCGGCGCGGCGGGTCGCGACTATGATCCTGCTGCCGCTGCCGCCGCAGCTACCTTCGCCTTGCCTTCCAGCGCCACGGAACCCTCGCCACTCTAGAGGAGGGAGTCTTCAGAACACGCGCTCGCAGTAGCCGACTAAGATATTTTCCGGCGAAATGGATGACACTGTTTATCACCTCATTTGCCTCCCTAGAAGCACCTGCCACCCACAGACGATGATGCGGCCACGCCTAGCCGCGCGCCACGTCTCTGTGATGTACCACCCTCGGATCTGACTGACTTCAGCGTATTCCTGAGGCGGCGTGTCACATAGGAGTACTGTGGTTGACTTGAAGGGGTTTAGTGAGATAAGCAAAGGGAGGACAGTTTCCTCAGAGAAGAAGTCTTATTTCAGTCAGTTCACCATTTATTACAGTTAGATAAAGAGATAGGGGAGGGGAAACGATAGAGCAGATAAGGAAATGGACAGGGAGTCGAGCTCAGACGTGGCGGCCTCTTACCCCATCACTGCTTGGTCCAGGCGCGGCGGAGACGACAGCAGCGGCGACGACGGAGTTCTGGGAGGGCGTCATCATTAATGAGGGCTTCTGATGTACTGGTGCAGGTCACTTCTCAGTCCTCAGGTACGCCTCTGACTTGCATGTCTCCCTGGCTCCGCGGGGTCCGTGTATATTGGCCCTCGCGTGCATGCGGCAGCACTTTGTGGAGGTGGCGCCGCCGAGATGTTTGCTTGTCGTTGCATTCCGCTTGCCTTCGGTGACGACCCCTGCACGGTGTAGAGTAATGGTGGTTCGCCGCATCACCTAGAGGTTTGTTTATCGGGAGTCCTTCCCATGGACACCCAATCCCCCCCTCCATCTCCGACCGTTCCTTCCGCGAGCGCCTCGAGGTTGCCACCACCTCGGCATGGTACTGGCGGTTTTCCTACATAATTTTTGAGAACTCCCGCACTCGGACAGACAGATTCGGATTCAATCAGGGCTACTGTCTGCCCATCAACATCCGGTGTGTATGCCTTTTCGCAATGGCCATGTGAATTCAGACATGTGCTGGCAGTCAGCACTTGTGCCTTGCCACTAAGTTATCGTCACTCCGCAACGGAACAAATTAGGACCCATCTCGTAAGTAATCAGGGCTACAGCTGCCCATAAGCGTACGCCGTATTGGTACGATATAACGTCGTCATTCACACATTTTTTTTCTTGTCAGTGGAACTTAGACGACTGCCGCACACATGCATGATCGTGTCCGGGGACTCTCAGTATTCGCTTGGATGGTGGTGTAGAGTGTAGTGTGTCGTGGGCATCACATACACATCGCAGCAAGTCTCCAGCTCCGGCAACAACCGGTACGGGTGTAATGCCGCCATGTACCAGGTACCTGTTTCTGTTTCCGTGGATGCCGAGTCAAGAGAGACATTCACTCACAAGAGCATCTGTCACGGGCATTATACATTAATTAATTGTATGTAACTTTCCTTTCACTTTTCAATGTATAAATGTTTGTTTTAGTTTCTTTTGCTTCTATTTAATCAATTTTATAAACATTTTGCTTTGTTGTTTTGTACTCTACTAATTTTAAGACTAACGAGTTAAAACTTTTAGTAGTAATTCACCGCTCGGGGCCGACATTAAATTTGTAAACAGCAGAATAAATTACAATTGTTTTGTTTACTTTTTTCTTAGCTCGTAAGTTTTATTTTATTCCAAGAGGCATTATCACTCTCTTTTTATCTTTACTTATTTAATTAATATTTAAGCCCGTTTGCTTCTCTCATTTATCTTTCGGCCGATCCTGTCATTTCCTCTTACGAGGTTGTCCTCCCAGCCCCTTCTCTATAGTAGTCACCGGAGGCCGATATGTGTGTGTGTTGTGTGTACGTAGCCAGCAGTTGAATCCACGCTGTTGGCTCATCATCGTGCGTAGCACCGTGTGAGAGGTGGGTACCAAGTGAGTATCGTATCTGCACGACTTCGTCAGGAGCGCGCATGTACGCACATAACGCGCCTGATGACTTTTAAGAATTAAAATGGGTCTAAATCGACAAATTTAAGTTACAAATGAAATATTTTCTGCTGCATAACATTTTCTATTACAATTAGAGACTTTACTGGTCATAGGAAAATCATGTTTATTGTAACGATATAATGTCTAAGTTTACATATGTATTCTTTAAAAAGTACTTCTTAGGCTATAATAAATAATGCACTTCTTTATTTGGATCATTTACCTCCCATCTCAATCACTTAACTTCTAGTTCCCGAGAGGGGGCGCGGATTCGCATTCCACACATATCAGATGTCGCAGTTTTGCCGGGATACAATTTGGAGGAAATGATCTCAAGCAGATTTAGTCAATGTCCTCACCTATGTTATGGCTCCTCTTCTCAGATTGGTGCGGTCAACACAAAAGAGAGGTGCTGGTGATCAGCCGGTAATCAACTAGGTATTGCTTACAAGCCAGCTACGTGTGGAGACACGTCGCCTTTCGACAAGTGCAAAGAAACTAGTGGTGTTGCAACAGCATATACTTTCTCGTATAATTTCTAAATTTGAAATTTTCGAAAATTCAGAGACCAACTAAAATGACACCCGCGCCATTCTTTTAAGCATCCCTTCTATCCAAGAGGAAAAATTAAGGAAACAGTTTGGGGCGTTTTTGAGAAAAAATATTTATTTTCCAAGTTTAAAAAAAATCTGGAATTTAATGAGACTTGCACTATTCTCTTCAGCGTCCTGCACACAATCCGAGGACCAAATTTGATAAAAAATTTGGGTAACATTTTTGAGAAAATTTTGAAACTGTTTTAGAGGCCTCGTGTAGAGGCCTCAAAAATTTGTTTGAAACTCCCAATGCGTCCAGTTCATTCAGGTCGTTCGGGAAATATCAATTATGAAGTAAATCATCTGAAAGGTTTAGGCGCTAGTGTTGACCACAAACGGACGTTATGCCATCAATCGATTTTTCGTTATCAAGGACCCACAAAATATGGATTCTGGCTACCCCACATGTTAGAGGATTTTTTTCTATATTTAGCAACAGAATTTATTCAGTCTTTCGTTATTGGGTCCCGGCAGTAAGAGTTTTTTTCTGGTAAAAATTCGCCATTTTCCAGCGCAAGATTCCATAAATTTTTCTTCTTTAAGAAAAAGTTTCGTAAGGATGAGAAACTACAAATTTGGAGTCGTTTCGAGAATGCGCAATTTTCAGCCTTTTTTTTCACAGAAAACTTTTGAGTATTTAGAAACCTCATAAGAAATTATTTGAAGCACTTGTGCTCACAAATGTAATAATAAATCAAAAACGCCCAACGGACAGAGGGACGGATGTTTTGGAAAAGAAAACTTTTTCGGTATCAGGGGACCCCAAAACTCGTATTTTCGTTGCACTCATGTAATCGATTGTTCGCTTTACATAACTTTCTGAGTATTACGTAAATTTCTCCGTACACACGTGCATTCACGAGAAAGTAAAAAACCGATCTAGAACTATGTACCAGGTTTGGTGCACAAGCTCCAACCACCAATCTTCGTGTGTCCGAGCTCAGCAAGAGAAAGATGTATGCTTGAAATCAAAACTGACCTTCTTGATTCATTCAGTAAGAGTGTGACAAAAAATATTATTACAATCACTTAGGTTACATTCATCAATATAAGTTACCCTATTCCTCTCTCTATTCGTATTATGTCTTATTTTAATGTAATTTCTGTGTTCATGCTAAAAAGTTGCAGTTGTTACACTTTCTTACTTACTGAAAAACTGATTTCAAATTTATTTTGTGTTCATGCATAACCATGTTGTAATATGATTAAAAAGTGTAAATTAATGTAAAGTAATTTAAATAACACCAGTCACTCATGACCATAGCAGTTGTAAAGCGACGTTACATAAATGCACACATTTTAAAAAATAATTAAAACTCATGGGAAAACACTGTCTTAGTTACTAAAACTCACTGGCAAACACTAATTTATTTACGTAGAGTATGCAATGGGTATTTTTCTTTAACTGAATATAATAATAGAAGGTTCTTGAGTAACTGCACAATTTTTTAGAAGGAATGATTAATTTCAGTAAATTTGGAAATATGTGGTGTAATATAAAATATCTGAACATCCAAAGATGCAGTTGAAGAATCATTCGCTTATAAAAGAAACAAAGCAATTAGTGGTACAACGAAATTTTCCCACGCCTAATCTTGTGAAATGCAGTAGTTTGCTATTGTTCTGATCAGGAGGAAATGAAGGAACTTATTAGCGATATAGTGCTGTAAACTCGTCTGACAGTCTATCATACTGTACTCACGCAAACTGAAGAATTTTACGGTTTTTGGCACATTTCATTTAAAACGCATTTATTTATCCAACCATTGTCCCTATGTATGAGTAAGTCTTATGGACAAGATACGTGTGATGGGAACTGGAAACAGGGGAGGGAGCATAAAGCCTTATCCCATTGATCCATCTTCTGTCTAAAGTGGCAAATTTTTCTACGAGATTTCTGGTGTACTCCGGTTTTATTCAAACAAAGATATATGTACCTGTTCGTCTCCTCTACAAGTCTTAATCCTTGACATGGTCTAATTTTATTTAACTGTAATGACCTAACCTGTCTTCTGATGTGTTTAATTGTAAAAACAAGTCTCCAAAATCTCAACAAGAATTCTTTTAGACAGTTTTCAATATATTCCTCTGTACTTCATAGTCGTGTAAAAATAAAAAGATGCCAGTGATATTCTACGAATTGTTCTAATTACTACTAATAGAACTCATGAGAACAGTTAAAAAATGGAAAGGAAAACTCAAAAAGAAAAAAGTAATTACAATAAGGAATATTTCACCTTAAATATTCGTTCTTCACGTTTCGTGTTCTCTTGTATTGTTCTGGGCTGACAATACATATATAAACGTTTACTCTTGCGGCAACAAAAGCTACAGAGTACAATTCATGCAGATGTACTACATATACCTACAAAACATTTTTAAGCAATGTAGATTGTGCAAATAAAATCTCATTATCACATTGTTGTCAATGCATCGCAGTAGAAACGTTAGGGAGCACAAAATCTCAATACTTTGCTGCATCCTTCTTACTAGTTTACACGTAGTTTTCAGTGAATTAATTTATAATTTAACATAAAAAAGTGTCTTGTTATGACGAATACCGACAGCTAGTTTAAGTGATATCTAAGGACTGAATATTGTACACATAAAGAGAATAACATTATAGCACCTGAATTACAAGTACAGCATTTGAGTTGTAAGTAATGATTATTGGTAAAGACTATCCTATTGACAGGTCATTTCAAAAGCCACGATTTTATCAAAGATATCAAGAAAGATGTGGGAACGTACAATCCTCTAAAGAAAATAACTATATTAGTCACATGGACTGTGTTGATCAGACAGAAACTTCAATATCCCATCACTAGATCAGCAAACCCGACGTATATAACCAAAACAAATACTACGTTTAAAACAAAACACTCACCGACAGATGTGCAAATCCCCCAAAATCTCGCCAGCGGGTCGAGGTAATCCCAACAGCACGCACACTTGGTCTCGTGGTACTTGGACATGACTGCGACACATGAGCGACCACCTGCAGTTCACGTGTGTCCGTCTCGCGCCGCGCACATGCACACACGTGGCCTCAAAGCGCCCGCGCCCGTGCCGCCACCACCGCCATCGTCCCCTGTCCTCGGCGCCGCCGCCTCGCTCACTGAGAGGAGCGCGCTCGCGCCAAGGGGCAAGCAGGCGAGTTCTCCCGCCCCGCCACAGATCGCAGCACGATACGTACGCATCGCGCACCACGCGCTGCTCGCCATCGCACCGATCGACCTTCGGGTTGGCGAGGATCGTCGAGGTTCGTTTGTCGAACGGTTTTGTGATTTGAATGTTGCGGTCTCTTCGTGGCGAAAAAAAAAAGAATGATCGTGTTAGGGGGAAATTTTGCGTAATACGATTTTGTGAGAGATACTTCTGTAGTCCATTTAGGCTAGTTTTATTGCAATAGGGAATAATTACGTTAATGTACAATTAGCCAACACTATCGAGAAGTTTGATAAATAGCAATATTTTTCAATATTTAAAATGTTGGTTGTGTCTGATAATGTAACATACATGTACAGTAAAGTAAATCTGATAAGGGAAAAATTTAGTATTTGTTGTAAATTTCAGACGCAAATGCAGAAAAAACTTGGAATATGTACAATATTTAGGTTTTACAGTTAGGATTTAGGATACTATTTAGGTTTTACTCTTAGGATCAGGACTTTTCTTTTCCATACCTTCCTTCTTAAGTTGTCTCTCAGTTAAACTTTGACATCTTTTGCTATTATATTCAGTGCATTGTCTAACTCTTCGTATTAGTCGTGACTCTTCTGTCCTCTACCACTCCGGCTCACCACAGATCACTTGTTTTCTGCTCCCTTACCTAAGGGAATGAGGTTTTCGTATTATTCATAAAACTAACTTTGTATCACTGATAAAACTAAATTAAAGCAATTTCACGTTTTCTTTTAAACAAATAAATTTATTTGTTTGGAATGAGCATTCAATCATTTGTTTGCGAATTTTTGCGTCAATGTGCGTTTAAACTCACATTGTCAAATCCTAAATTCTCACGAAATCCATAAAAAAATGAAAAAAGAGGTCTCCAAGTTTCCATTCGTGATTGTTTTATTTGGTTTTATTAAGTTTATTTTTTATTACATTAATATTCAATTCCTATTGCTCCGAAAGGAATGAAAGGAAGAAGATAAGCGGTTAATTTAAACTTTGCAAAAATAAAAGCACTTTCTTTAGCTTATTTCAGTTATTGTTCTCTTCGGCAAAACTGAAGTGAATACCATGCGTTCGTAACAATGAATACAACGAAGTAGTGAATACTATGGTTACAAGACCAGAGTATCTCTCTCTGTATTGTAGGAATGTAGTTGCCTGACATGAGGTGACGATACTATGATTGAGAAGGTAAGTTGTGCGATGGTTTCTATCTTAACATATTAAATAATTTTACCTGATGATTGGACCACAATATGCTCCGAAACGTTGTATAAATTTTAAAAAGTTATGGGAATGTTGATAATAATGTTGACAAAAATCTGACGAATACCATGAACAAATACAAAAAGTTACCCATATTAACCAAAATACGGTTAAGATCTTACCCCAAACTCAGCAGCAATGTTCTTAAATGATTCTTCCTTATCAATTCTTGTCAATCTTTCCATCTTTTTTTCAAAGTCTCAATGTTTTTACGTTTCGTCGCCTTCGCATATCAGCAAAACGACACGGTTTCTGGACAGTGACATTAGGACAACACGAGAACGGTTGCACCAGGGTTTAGGGTGGCGCGGTTCCTTCCCTAAACCCTGGTCTTACCCACGAGAACACTATCGAGATTGCAGCGCAACTGAGGAGTATTGTTTCAAGGTCAGGCCCGCCCAACGAGCTGAGTTCAGTGCATCGTGGCTTTGAGTATGCCCAGTGCACTGCTGGGGTTCATCTCTCTATCCTTTTCCCTCTCCGAGAGATCCGTCGCTGAACGCGTAGGAATTGGAAGGAGAAGGTTGGCAGGGAAGTGGGTCACCCGCTGGCAAGTAAATTCGAGAAATCTGCCTACTGAAAATAACGATTTATCATTTGTAAACAAATCTTCATTTACTACGTTAAACAACATTTTTTTCAAAACTGCTCTACGTTAAGAGGTCCTGTTTAACGAGGTTCTACTGTATTATGTATTTATGTCTGGAATAAAACTTGTACCGTGTGGTGAAGGCTAGAATAAGATTTTTAGATAAGCATTTTTTGAGTAATTTTGATTTTTGCGACTAGGGTTTAACGGATATTTTGAACTTACTTTCAACAGTCCTCCACACAAGGTCACGCAGCACTCCACCGGCAAACGCGCTCGCGGGGACGAGAAAGGAAGGAATCTTAGTATTTGAAGATACGAAACATATGCCAAATATTCACAAAACTGTTGCAGGTTTTCCCCCCGAACTCTGCTTTACATCCTTCCGCATATTCAATTTTTTTGTCTTTCTTTGGTTGAAGGAAATGAGGATTGAAAATAAGGATTTGTCATAACTATGTATTGTAATAAAATTGTTTATTACTTCAACTTCTTTTAATGGGGTTTATATCACAGGATTTTAATGGGATTTTGAAGCAAAACACTATCCGAATAAATATTAAGACTGTACAAAGAAAACTGCATATTGCGAGCAAACACTTTAAATATTAATAAGCTTATAATAAAAACTTAGGGATGGAAACAAACATGTTTCAATACATATTACTTATGAAAATAGGGAAGAACTGAAAGCAGAGTTCAGGAAAAACTGCAACAGTTTTGTGAATATTTGGAAAATGTTTCGTATCTTCAAATACTAAGATTCCTTCCCTTCTCGTCCCCGCGAGCGCGTTTGCCGGTAGAGTGCTGCGTGACCTTGTGTGGCGGACTGTTGCAAGGACGTTCAAAATATCCGTTAAACCCTAGTCGCAAAAATGAAAATTACTCAAAAAAATGGTTATCCAACATATGACAATATGTATATTATTGGATTTGTCTTTTACGCTCGTCATGAGAGACTGAAAAAATATGTATAGATCCATTTGAAATAACAAAGTTACCTCAAATATCTCGTAAAATACAAGAGATAAAACAGAAATGAATTCACATATCAATTAGCCACATTCCCTCATGCACTTATGTGAAAACTGCATTGCAATAACTTTAACCGTTCAAAAGTTACAGGAGGTGCTAAAGTTACGTGACTCATCCTGTATATAAAATTCTCGTGTCACAGTTTAGTTACCGTACTCCTCCGAAACGACTTGACGGATTTTGATGAAATTTTATTTGTATATTCAGTACGTCTGAGAATAGGTTGTTATCTATTTTTATACCCCTTAGTGATAAGGGTGGTCCACCCCAATTTTTTTTAAATTTTTCGCACGAAATGTTTTAGGCAACCCGCTACACACGGTAGGTATTTCACACGGCGGTATTTCACCAGCTACACGGTGTTTCTCCATATTCCGCACCTGGACAGCGATGTGCAGAAACTGCCTATTAAATGTGAATAACACGGAGAGAGGGAGAAAGAGAGAGAGACGAGAAACAGAGAGAGAGACGGAGAAAGACAGAGACGGGGAAAGAGCGACTGAGAAAGAGACGGGGAAAGAGAGAGAAAGACGGAGAAAGAGAGAGGGAAGGAAAAAAGAGATATAGGGGCAGAACAACGTCTGCCGGCTCAGCCAGAAAAATGTTTGTCTCCGCGATACATTGTTGCGTTAGGTTTGAGGAGTCTTAAGCATATTAGAGACTAATATATCACTAATACTATAACAGGAAAAAAAACACAGCAATTACTATTTCACTGCAGGTAGATATGACATTGGGACTAGGAACTTTGTTTTAATAATTAGTGACGTTTGTTGCTGCGAAATGTTTAATTAGCCTTCGGAAGTTGATATTAAATTCTCGAATGTACAAATGGGGAACAGATTCATTGTTGAACAGTTAAAAATGTCTACATATATTTTATAACAATTTTTTTAAACGATGGTTCTTTAGAAAAGATTTATTTATTTTCGTTAATTATTTTCTCCTGCCGTCTTTTTCGTTTTTACTACCATTTTAGTGTCACAATAGGTAAAGAAAACCTTCATTGATTTACACGATGTAATGATATAATGATCACTTGATCAGTATCCCCGCAAGACGTCTACCGGCGTCACATCGGACCCGTTTTGCCAGATGTACCGCATTTCCGCATTTTATACCGCGTTATTAACACCTAATCCGCATTAAGCAATAAGGATGCCAAAAAATCTGCATTTTCATGATAGTGGATTAAAATCCATTTTTTTTCATTTCCTCAGTTATTACAACGAGCGTTAGATGTCCCGCTAACTATGGTTGACAAAGTTTGAATGTTCAAAATGCTGTCTCTCTCTTCGATTAAAGTAGAAAGCAATAAAACTCCAATCATAATAATAATAATAATAATAATAATAATAATAATAATAATAATAATAATAATAATAATAATAATAATAATAATAATAATAATAGTGACTTTATTTATGTGGCGAGACTCGGGCCATCAGGCCCGCTCTTCCGCCTAACCACGTAATAATACATATATAGATAAAAATTGAAACAGTACATTTAGTAAATTAAATAAAATACAACTTAGATATGTCTTGCCCCTGGGCTCACAAAATGAAAGTAAAAAACACAACGTCCCAGCATTTACCTTAAACGGCCGGGGAAAACCAGGGAAAACAAAGGAAGTGTGCATGCTCTTCAACGTTGAGCAACAAAATAAAATATTTAAAATAATTTATAAAGCATTTACTGACACAAGAGAACATTAAAGAGATGCCCGAAAATAAATTATGAAAGAGAGAAAAGAAAATATTAACCCATACGCGTCAAAATGTTAGCAAGAAAATCTCAATCCATTAAAGAACTCATTAAAAAAATAATAAATGAGAATGCACTACAACCACCCGGCCAGGACGACGGCTTAGGGCCGATTTTAATTACATCAACATGTACCAAGGGAAGAGACGCATTCAGTCAGAGCCATGACAAGTTTAGCTGGAATGAATTTGAAAAAAAAAAACAACTTTCTAATCTTATATTAAACTTAATTTAAACTAATTATACTGTTGTTTATTAAATTAAAAATTAACCTAAGAAGTATAAGAAAATACAAAATAAAAAAAGTTAAAAATGTCATATAAAATGTTACATTTAGCGTACAATTTTGAATAATAATAATAATAATAATAATAATAATAATAATAATAATAATAAATAAAAATTAAAATAATAATAATAATAATATATTTAGTACACACTTTCACATCGTACATTATCAGCTCAGTAGAAGAGTATTTAAATGTTTTTTGAATGATCGCAATGTTTTACATTTCCTAACATTTTCTGGAAGGTTATTCCACTCTCGGGTCGTTGCTACTAAGTAAGATTTATTATAAAAATTGGTGTTGCTTTTAGGAATATTGCATAGCAAGGATTTCTGGAATCTTTTGGTTTTGAGATAAGACATTTTATAAGAGAGGTAAGCAGGTACACCCGTATTTAATATTTTGTAGAAAAGGCACAAACTATGAAACATGCGTCGACCTTGCAAGTTGAATAAATGATTTGCTTTATAGTACCCCGATATGTGATCATACTTTCTGATATTGTATTGAAACCTAACACATGCATTTTGAACTCTTTGAAGAGCATCAGCGGTTGATTTATTTATGTTACCGTACACGATATCACCGTAATCAAGCAGGGGGAGCAGGAGTGATTTTACTAGAAGTTCTTTGGTTTTGGGTGGAAGGCATTTGTAAGCACATTTGAGTGAGTACATTGAGGCATACACTTTGCGGCAAGTGTCCCGAGCATGAGGTTCCCAGTTTAGAAATTTATCATCTGCCAATCATTAGGGCTTTATCCAATTGCCGTATTCGAAAATTGATGATCAAGCACCAAGGTGTTGTCGTGAACTCCGTCCTTTATTGTCTTACTGTTACAGATTCAGAGGACAAATATGTGACAACATGTTAGTTAGTCGTTTTCGAACTCCAAATAAGAATACGGATCGTCGTTCAGATTCTTACTGCGTTTATTCAAGCCGGAGAAATGATATTGAATAAACGCGGGATATTGAAATTAAAAATGTTGAAATTACGTTACTTGGCTTCATATTAAACTGAGATTAAAAATATATTGAAAGTACATTTATAACAAAAATACTTATATTTATATTTTTAATTTCTTAGGTGAATCGAGAACATTATATATAGTGAGAAAACATAGAACAAATATAGTGAGACAATATCGCATTTATTTAATTAATAAACGGAATTCTATGTCGATGTATGAATTATTGGTGTTTTTCCCTATTTTTAAATTATATTAGTTAATCCGCATTCGTTAGAATAAATCCGCATTTTTGAACTTAAAACTTCGCAATCGGAAGTTTCACATCTGGCAACATTGCTTTCTGACTCAGTAAGAAGCACGGAGTAGGGATGAACCACACAACATGAACTCTCACACAATAAGCCGTTTCTCACTCACTACAGTTTTTGACCATTATTTTTATTGTTTAGGCGTCAATCGTAATTTTACAATTATCATTTTTCTATTTCGGTGTAATTTTTAAATAATTTATAATGAATTTGCAGGGCTGTAATGGAAAACGTCATCGAAGCCATCATTTTAAATGGCAAATTTCGATGTGATAATATAATACTGCCACGGATCCCAATTATACCCACAGATGTGCCAATTCAATTTAAACGTCTTCAATTTCCGTTAAGATTGGCATTTGCGATGACTATCGATAAGACTCAAGGCCAAACGATGTCTGTTTGTGGCTTATTTTTTAGCACACCATGTTTTTCACAAGGTCAATCACGTGGCATGCTCTCGAGTGGGCAAACCATCCAGTTTATTTGTGTTAGCTAAAGATGGGATAACAAAAATATTGCACTCTATTGCGTTGAGGGATTGATGTGTTTTTTCAATAAAATTATTATAATTAGCAATGTATATCATTTCAAAAAATAAATTACAATAAATTAAAAATATAAATGTTTGGTATTGTGTTATTTTTATATTCCATCATCGTTCACGGCACTCCATGCCTCTTCAACTCATATTTGCCACATCCTCAAACACTGACAATAAGTTAGTCTTTTTTTTCTACTAAAATAATCCTAGTAATTATTTACAGGGAAAAACAACGTTTGCCGGGTCAGCTAGTAAATACAAATATACAGTAAAATCTGTCTAAACCGGAAACGATAGGGACAAAAAAATTTCCGGTTTAGGGAGGTTTCCGTTTTAGGCAGAATTGTCCGTTTATGACACTTTTTATGTTGATATTTCCGTCCAGAAACTAGTAACGTGACTTTATTATAATTATAAAACGTATACCAACATAAAACGCATTTATGGAAGAAATCATCAATAAATGAATATTAAACATAAATATTTCTGACAATTAGGTAAAAAGAAATATTTCACGACTTGTTTATTTAAATAATGTTCCTTTTTTCAACATTAATCTACAGGTTTTGCGTTTTGGGTTTCTCTCTTACTAACACCTTTTCAGTTGTTTTCCTAAGTTGAAAAATTTTAATATGTAAGTTTTATGTTGTTTTTTTTCAATCATTGTCAAACTGGTTGTGAAACTCATAAAAACACATCACCTCACTGGCTAGTGGCTGCACCCGAATTTCTCGCAGACTCTTTCAGCGCACAATGCGTCACAGCCCAGAGTATTACACTGCGATTTTTCTAACTCTGTCTCTCTAGCCCCTATGGCCATGATGGAGTATCACACGGCATTTCGCGTCTTTCCCGGTCTGCCGCTAGAAGTCGCATGATCGCAAGCACTGCTTGATATGGTCGTGATCATGCGATATCTAGCGGCACGACGAGAAAGACGCGAAATACTGTGACATATTTCATCGTGAAGACGGGCCTTGAGAGGCAAAGTTAGAAAAATCGCTTTATATGTCAATCTGACACCCTCGCATGGCCTTGAGCAATTTGGCTGTGGTCAAGGGGTTACAATTGCCAACGCGAGGCAGGGAGACGCGTAAATTGAAGCCATGCCCTTACACCTATCCACGCTTAGAGAGTCGGGAGAGAGGGAATTCCCCGACGGCCTACGCCGTGAGAGACAGATGACCTCAAGGTCGAATTCTACGATAACAGCGGGAGCTCATTTCCTTCACTGTGCGGTCACGTGTGAAACACATAACATAAACAGAGATATTAAAACAGACTTGCAGATGCATTCATTCCAATAAGAGTATCTGCCATCTCTCTGCGAACTGCATTAAATTAACAGAAATTCCGTTTTATGAAGTTTTTTTTTTCCTTGCAGGACATGAAAAACCGTTCCGTTTCCGCGTTGGACAGATTCCGTTTTATGTCGTGTAAAAATGCCATTTATCTTCACGGGCCGGAGACATTTTCCGGTTAAGGCAGGTTTCCGGCTTGTACAGGTTCCGGTTTAGACAGATTTTACTGTATACGTATTCATTTTGCTTTTTTGTACAATATATTCTATTCTCTAGTAAAACCAATACAAAGAGTTGTAAATAACAATTTGGGTAGTTATAATATACCAAATGAAATTATTGAGTGATTTAACAGCAAAGTAGTAGTAACGAGTTTGAATGAAAATTAATGATATAGGCAATTTGGTTCAATTTGGGGAAAATATTTAGTTTTGAAACATTGTATTACTTAATATTTTCAAACTTTAACTTTGACTTAAGATCATAGACCACTCAAATATTTGAACACAGAGCTTTATCAAATGGTTTTGGTGTAATATTAGTTGTAAAACATATTCTTTAACTGTTAGTATAAGATGCATTAATGCCTAATGACATACAACTGTTCGTAAGTTGTCACTCAAATATTCCTTTCTATGTCGTGCATTAATGCCTTCTGATTCCCATTATATAGTATGTTTTTACGTACTTATATCAGCAATCTTAATTGAAATATCATGATTTGTATATAAAAAATTGAAAAACAAGAACTTTAAATTTTTGCTTTTAACATCTTTACACCACTGCTAAGCGTCTCATCAATCGAACCTTTACATTCTGCATATCGCACAGTAAAGTTCGACGAAAATTAATGACAATCTTCTGTAAATAAAGTATTTCTTCGATTATCAAGGGGTTAATGAAGTTGTGGTGTAATAAATTACACCTAATCTTAATTCCGTATTCAATTGATATACTATCGGACACCTCTGAGAATGGAATTTAAAATTTTATTTCGAAGCTTCATCGATTGTGTCATGGTATGCATCAATGAGTACTCTTTTAAGAAAATAATACTACTTCACTGCTTTCAACCAAATTTTGAATAACTTAAATTGTTTCTTTTCACATAATAATGCTTAGATCAAGCACAGTAAAAACAAAGTAACCTGTTTACTAGAGTTCGATTGGTGGTACATCATTATTTATCAGATACCAGACCACTTTTGAAGAGCACAATTGACGGTTATTACCCAATTTGTAGTGATATAAATACCCATTTCCTCTATTATCGCAAAGAAATTGTCCGTAAAATGAAATAAATCATTCACATTTGAACTTATCTAGTGAGAGTAAAATTAAACATCTAGTATCGAAAGAATCTTGATTTCGTTATTGGGTTTACTTAAAGAGTGCAGTAATTGCATTAACTCCCTATGCATAATGATGTTCCTACCTATAAAAAATCTAAGAAGTTTTACTATAGAAGATACAAGTCCTAGATACTTGTTAATTTATTTTATTCTTACTACATATAACAACAATAAAAATAATACAAAAGGCAAAGAATTTTACATTCAAATGTATTCCTGTCCCATGGCTAAAATTATTGCCAGTTAGAATTTAAAAAGAAAATAAACATGTAATAAAGATATAAAGTAATCTGTAAAGGCATTGTAAATCTCGAAGAGTTGCTAGAAAAATCAAGCAACTATTCGCAATGAAGCAGCAATTTCAGCTCGTTTTGCAATTACCTTCCGCGCAACAGTTTGCGCGTGTATAACCTTTCTGAATTTGAAGAGGAAAATAAGAGCGGAGTCGGAGAAAGTTGCCTGAGCTCGCAGGAGTATCGCGCTTTTCAGGTGGCAAGTAGCTCGTGCGGGCACATTCTGAAACGCCTGCTGTCACAGCATAATATGTAACTAGTTTCTTAGAATAAGCCATAAGCTCTTTATTTTAAACACAGTGAAACGTATTACGTAATTGGATATGCACATCCTGGTAAGCATGACTACGAGCTTGGTACAATTTATTCTTTACTAGCGTACCCGTGCGAGAACTCTCGTATGTTCAATCCCACCCTTTCCCTATCCATTTGTCTATACTTTCCATTAAAAAGAAAAGTTGTTAACGAAACGTGTTCATTTGTTTACAAAATGTTTAAATGTAACTTCTAATGTACTCACAGAAAATCAAACAAAAATAACAACGCAATTGATTTTAGAAACAAATTTTAAATAAAGTTTTTTTCAGCAGTATAGAGAGATATTCTTGGAACAATTCATACTTCTTTAAAACATTTGAAGAAATTATTCAATCTTCCTTGAGAGTTAGCTCTTCGCTTTCCTTGATAGTCACAAAAATATTAGGAAAGGTTTTTACTCTTGAGAAAGCCAAGTAAAGTAGTGCGAAAATACCGGATCAGGCAAGTACAAAACTACTCTTTGCAATATTATTTAACTTTCCTTGATTTGTTGCGAGGAACAGAGGGGGTTATCGAGAGTCAAGGTGCCAGCTTGTTGGGGTGCGAAAATTGAAAAATTATTTGTGTACTAAAAAATATTAGATTATTTTGTGCTTTCTTACTTACCTCAAGAAAAGCAATTCTTGGCCAAAAAATTATCAAGCTAATATTTTAATCTTTGATACAAATACTTTTTGTTACCATTAAAAACAATTTAGTAGGCTTAAACTTCACTGCAATACATGAGAATGTTGCTCAAACGAGGTTTGCGTTTTGAATATCTTAACGAACCGACACCTTAAGTTTTATATCAAACGGTGTTTTATTTACAATATGAGTGCAGCTGGGCGTTGATGTACATACTTCCAGATACCGCCGACACTTAATTCGTGCGTTTGGACTGCGATCGTTGGCAGTGTCAAGTGATTTGCGCAATTCTTTCTATAATTTTAAATTTAGTTACTTTTTTAAATTAATTCACGTAGTATTGCAGGCAAGCTCCTTTTAATCTTTTAAATTTATTTCAAGCTATTTTATTTTAGCTAATTTAAAATGTTTGTTCTTTCTGTTATGCCATAGCACAAGTTTTCCCCTACTACCTCCGCGTAACCGTGCGAGAACTCTCGCCTGTTAAACCTCACACTCATCCCTATCCTTCTATTTCCATTCTAAGAGAGAAGGTTGTTCACAAAACGTGTTTATCTGCCTAAAATAAAGGTAACTTGCAATGTACTAACACAATATCAAAATATCAACAAAATATAAAAAGCATTGCAATTGATGTTTAAAAGAAATTTTAAATAAAGATTTATTTAGTATCATGGAGAGATTTCTTGGAAGAATTTACAACACTTCCTTGAAGACAACATTTGAAGTAATTATTCAAAATTATACACAGTTGACAAAATTTGCAACTGTAACTTCACATCTGGTCTGCGCGGCACTCAATCTGTGACGTCATCTATACGTCACTACAGACAGCACCAAGCATACTGTACTCTTTTGCATTGTATTTTCATTTCAGGTCATGAACTGCTTTAGTGTTATGCCGTTGTCAACAGTGATCTAAATTAATATCTTCTTCAATTCAATCAATTACAATTAAAACACATACGGCGTGATTGCAAATCATTACTTTTTCTTACAAGCGAAGTCATTCAATTCATCTTTTGTTGCTGATAATTAGGGCCCGGATAATTATGTAATTACATATTTCCGTACGTTAACTCTATCAAGTCAAAACCACGATATATTTACGTTTCATGACGATTAGTGCCTAAAATCGATGACTTTTTAGTACATATATTTACATATTTACCCGAACGTACATATATTTACATATTTTACACAAAAGTACATATTTTTAAATATTTCTTAATATTTTCGTTTTTCTGCATTATTTTTGTATAATTATTTATCCTACATGTTTTGATAAGGAATAACCAAGACAAACGATGTAGAGTTGTCAAACAATTTTTCCTTCTTTCTAAAATGGCGCTATTGCATTGCGTCAAAATGTTGATACTGCAGCACGCAGAATCCTACAAATGGGCAAGGCGTTGTTGCACTCCAAAGCTTCCGGTGTATAGATTTCAGCGCGAGTAAAGCAGAGAACCAAATGCTACTCAGAAAGGAATTTTGTGTATGAAAATGGTACGTCTAGCAAGCGATAACTCGAGCCCACAAGGTATATTTCAAAGGTCTCCCTTGGCCTTAATACCCTTCGCCAAAGGTACACGAACCAACGCAGCTCAGAAAGCGCTATTAGCAGCTTTCTTTCCCCGTTTGTTGCACTGTAGCCTAAACCCTTGTTTGTAAAGTATCTCTGTGAGGTGAAAATCTTCAGTAAAATCATGATGTGGCACTGCAGCTTTTGGATAAGAAAAGGACAGAAAATAATCCACGGCGATTGGTTTAAACCTTGTGGAATCGCATTGGGCATTTGCCACAGGCAAACTTTGATTTATCTTTTCAGAGAAGTCTAGCAATAGCGTCTTGGGTAAAAACCTTATTAAAGAAAACGGAATTTGTGCTGAGTCAATTGGTTAAATATCAACCAGATTTGTTTTTATTCCCTAATCCGTGAATACCATTGAACAGTGACATGTTGGGACAAAGTATAAATAAACACCAGTAACTTCATGCGATGTGGAACACATAGTCGGTACAAAGCCCTCGAACAGATAACAGGACAAAATTCATCCCTGTAGAGTATTTGGGTAAACTCCTCGTGTGCATGCTTGCGGATGAGCCGTCCCGTCTCTCACGGGTAGACCACTTACCGTGGTGTTCGACGCGTCTTCGCCTTCTGATGGGGACTGATAATTTGTTTCCAGATGTAGCCACAAAATTTAAAGAAATTTCCAAAAACGTGTTTTTTTCGTGTTTTGGCACTGTGATCTTGGTAAGCATGCCGGAAACTAAATCAACGCCACCTAACTAGATGTAGGTGGCGTCGGAGAAAGATAGACGAGGACGACAACGAAGAAGAAGACGACGACGAACAAAGAGACGATAGAAAAAGGAGACGACGACGAAGCGGGAGACAACGATGAAGCGGGAGACGACGAAGAGAAGGAGACAACGAAGAAGCAAACCAAGAAAGATGAAGAAAGAAAAAAAACAAGTTAAACAACCGAAGGTAGTTTAAAGCGTCGGCAACGTCACATTCAAATAGTTTTTAAGAATTTGAAACAAATATTTGTTTCTCATTGTTACGGAGATCATAGTAAATAACAGAATTGTGACTAGTATTTTGATTTAATTTTGTTCTTTAGGAGTATATTAAGTCTACAGATAAACATTCAAGCAAAAGTATTTTATTAAAACGAATTGATATAATAATTAAAATGTTACATATTTCTGACTTTTTAGTACATATTTCTATACATTATAATACATATATATGTACATATTTTCCTAATTTTTAGTACATAATTATCCGGGCCCTACTGATAATGCTCAGTTCAAACTTAACTACACGTTTTAAATTATGTATTTTACTGATTTTCTCAATAATGACAACAATTTCTTAAGTAATCTATTCAAGGTTCAAAGCGTGCATGCTCGCATCATAAACGTGCTGGTGCTATTAATTAGCTATCAATGGTGAGTGTTAGGTGCATCTGAATTCACAAGTGATCCGCCTTACGATAGATAGGATACGATAGAGATAGATAAGATCTAAGCTCTCGATTGGACTCCCGACATGTATGATAGTATAGTGCATAGTGTGCGTGTGTGTGTGTAAGGGGAGAAGATAAGACGAGAAAGAGGAAGGAAAGATTGATACAGTAGTTTTGGGCACTCGCCTGGTATTGATCTGAGGAACCACGGCAAACTACCGATCAGACCATCCGACCACTAGAATTCTCCTCCAGACAGCAGCTGAATTCGATCTACCTAGTGTCGAAAATCCGCCACCGCCGGGACTCGAACCTAGGATATCCCGATCAGATACGTCAGATCTGATCAGATACGTCAGCGGCAATGTTGCTCTGAGATAAAATTAGCCTGTACAATTTGATCACATTAAAAGGAGCACGTTACGTGTATCATCTGCAAAATGTGATTTGGCAGTATAAAGAAGAAAAAGAACACAAGGGAGTTTAATTATAATATATGAAAAGTAGAATATGGAGGAATCCCTGATAGCTTTATAATTATATATTTGGAGGACCAGCAGACTGTAAATAAAATGATACACATAACACATAAAATTAATGGAGCTGTACGGTATTTCATAGATGGATGGAATAGGATAGGGCAAAAAAAGAACAACATTTGCTGTAATAAAATATAACAAATATTTAATTACTAAAAAAATTAGTTGAAAAGTTAGTAAACAAACAAAAAAAATTAAAAAACTGTAAGATAAAAAAATAATGTGAAAAAAGTAATGAAAAGGAAATGAACAAAGTGATTGAAAACAGTAATCTTGAAGTCAGAAGTTGCCAAAAATTAAAGACTTTTCTTGCGTTAAATTTAAATAGATTAAAAAAGTGCACTCGAGTAGAAATTCTGATGCATCAGAAAGAAGTTGAAATAAGTAATCGGTCACTTATCCGGTGGAGCTCTGGTGGGTTTTTCTTGCAACAGATGTCGGCCGAGAAATGTTGCAGCAGCAGTAAATTGTTGACGGGGATGGCGCAGAATTGCGACCCCAAATTAAAGTGTTGCAGAGCAGCGTCATCCAGCAGGTTACAGCAGACAACTAGGCGTTGCACCGTATATTTTAAGTAAATGCTGGAGAGCCGCGTCTTGCAATAGATTGCGGTAGGCAAAACAAATGTTTGCACCGCATACAAAAGTAGGACTGACCACTGCGGAGGTCGCCACGAGAGTCCTTGTTCTCGTCGGAGGAAAGTTTTTGAAAACTGGTCGGTCGAAATGTTGTCCTTTCGTGGCACACAGGAGCGCTAGTGTCAATTTGCGTGTGTGTCTGAGGGCTAGCGCTGTTGGGGAGATGGCGAAGCTTGTGCACGCACTCAGCGCGCACGCATGCCCCTGGGAGCGGAAGGACTCGGACAGGAAGTTGCCAAAAAACGCGCCTGGAATAACAGCCTCCGGCACGTTCGGGGGCTCGCCACCCCAAAGGGAGCGGGACGCATGGAGGGTGGTCCAGCAGGGGCGCGGCGAGGCGAGGAATGTATCCGCCCATTTCACTCACAGACAGTTTCAACACACTTTACTGGTTGTTCAGATAATTGAGTATAAAGAATTGTGATGCAAGAGTCCCCTGGGTGCAAGGAAATAAAAATTCAGTAAATAATATTAAATTGGGACGTAACAGAGGACAAAATGAACAACTCCGAGAAGATGACAAAGGAGTGAAATACATGATGATGAGATATCCGACGATGGTTTCAAGGACACCGACGAAAACGCGCAGGTTGAGGTCGAAGAACACTGAAATGTGTTCGCGCGCGTAGTTGCAGTAGAAGGAGGACCACTTGGCCCTCCAGGGGCCGCCACCATAAGTTCCTTCCCCGCTATCATCTTCACTCTGAGAACTAACACAATAAGTTTCACATTCAAAACATTATAAAAGAATTTCTTCATCGAAGCCAAAACACAAAACAAACAAAAAAACGCTGTTAAAAATTAAATGGTAACCCATCAAGGATGTAAGTAAAGAAACAAACGGCTATCTCATGTAGTGGCAGCACATGTGAACAAACAACATGGAAGGAGTGTCGACCATTGCGCCTTTCACCCAGTGACGCCGCAGGTTCCAAGGCAGAGGCGGGGTGTCCCCCAGAACGCGCTTTGCGACCGCTAGGCAATAGATAGAGTCCCTAGATACAGAATAGTCTATTCCATTGTTCCGTCGATCTGGTTATTTTACATCCAGTTGTCTGGAGAATTGAAACTGTGTAGTATTGTGTGTGTTGAGAACCATCAATGTATCCCAAACCAACCTTAGTATTCTTGAAAATCTCCATTATGTCTCCAATTGTTATAATTTTCCTTCGGCTCTCGAATGCTGCCCGGCGATGTTATCCAGCGAGAAGATATTAAAAGGCGGCGGTTGCGCTACTCTGTAGCTAGGAACTCTAGCCAGGCAACGCGAAGCAGCAGGTGCTGGCAGCGGGTGGCGCCCCGGGACGTCGCGAAGGGAAGCACCATCATCAAATAGACCAGTGTTGTCAAGGTCGATGCCACGAGCGGGAGTCCCTGGCACGAGTACCACGACGAAATCGCCTCTGCACGCAGTTCATTACCCCGCCACCAGAGACAACGCCATCGCAATTGTAAAACGGCGGGGTTACTAATAGTTTCCTCTCCCGACGCTAGAGGCGCAGAGAAGCTCATGGCCTGACTCGGTGCCGCGAGGCATGGCACTGCCACCAGTAGCACACCTTGACACCACTGAACTAGACGTTCGTCCTCCATCAGCGGGAGGATGGAGAAACGCGCTTACAAAATTGAAGGCGCCCCCATGTGCTTAAATTTCTTTGCAATCCATACAAGCTACAGTGACTCCAAGGTGACAGGAATGCAAGAGAGGGGCATGGCGACCTTTAACGCAAAAATACGGAGAGTATCAAGTATCGAGTATCAAAACATGGTGGATAAAGTCCCATAAGCAAGGGTTCTCCTTTCTTATCGTAACGAAGAAGTCGGCTCACTTCCGCGAGAACTTGGCAAAAGTTCACAAATACCCGCGAGCGGAGAGGCGTCTTATACAACCTCAAAGTTTTAAGGCGAATTGACGCTTTCCAACGCGTGCTCAATATAATGACGAGAGTATGATCTTTGACCAATGCAATTTACGTCGTTGAGTCTGTCCAATGTTGTCCTTAGCTACTCGTGTCGAAGTTAACTACATTGGCGGTCATTTGTTTAAGCCAGGGCCGCTCAACCATTTGCTCCGAGGAGGAGCAGTCGGTTGCTCACTCCTCTTCCGCCGCAGAAAGAGCAAATGACGTCATCAAATATCGATCGGTGGCATGTGGCACAGTGGGTCGCGTCGTATTTCTACGGGGTATTTTACGTTGTTCGGAATGAAAAAGTCTCACTGCTCTGGGAAAGGATATTACGACAGAAAAAAAACAGTAAATACTTTTGTAACATTTATTGGAACAGTTACTAGATATAAACATATTAGTGTGATTTGGAAATTAAAAACACGACAATTTGCAATGCAGCATGGGAAGAAAAGTATCTTTTTGCAGATTGCGCCGGCAATGCCAAATGTTTAGTTGCAAAACAAGTGCTCAATAACATAAAGAAATTTAATAGCGGTGACATTACACAGTTTATCATGCTGCTGAATATGAAAAGTATTATAAAGTTTGCACAAAAAATGTTATTAAATAAACTAGTAATAAAAATACTAAAAGTAAAGGAAATTAACATAAAAAATGAAGTTGATTGCAAAATCAAATACTCTAATTACATCTTTTAAATATTTGTTTCGCAATATACTTTCTATATTTGGAAGAGATGGCATGGTGCTATTGAGCCGTAACATGCATTTCCGATTGTGATCTGTAATTGTACTTCTCATTCGAGATTTACAGATTTTCAAAGAAGCAAAAAATTGCTCACAGTTGTATGTTGATCCAAACGTACTTAACAATCGAGGAGTATTCCGATGCAATTTTGGAAAACGGTTTTGTAGGAAGTTCTTTTCCTAAATGCTTACGTTGTAGTATCGGTATGCAATGAAATTAAATTCTTTTGAATTGTGTTATTTTACTGCCAAAACAACATAAGAACATCAAAATACATCCAAAACTTACTTCTAGTGAGGCATTGTTTTTCAGAACACTAAAAATTTCCTTTTGTTCTTCTTCAGCGTACTTGTCATTTTCATCAGCATGATTTAATGTATAATGTCGTTGAAAATTAAACTTCTTTACGTGAAACCCTTTATGTCAACTAAACATTTGGCACAGCTGCCGTAGTCGGCGAAAAGATACTTTTCTTCCCATACTGCATTGAAAATTGTCGGTGTAGGTGCTCTTGTCTGTGAAGTGCTCGCGTGGACTTCCATGTTTCCGCGACTGAGTTACCGGGACACTGTATCAGAAGTTATCGCCAGGCGCGCAACGCTCGGGCTCCGGTGTCCCGCTCTCGGCTGACAACACGGCTCCGCGCTGCCGATTTGCTCTGCTTGAGCGGCCCTGGTTTAAGCGAACAGCGTAAAACAACCTTTGAGTCTGTCCCTCACATAATTTCCAACGCATTTTACAGCAAATCAATAAAAACATGCCATTCTCATTTGAACTACGAAATAGAAAATCCTCGTCTCTGTCACTCATTCTTTGCTTTCTTCACCAATCTCGTTGGAGGGATTGGAGAGATTCATTACGATAAGGGATAAGACATAAATCAAATATCAAATGGGCAGAGAATCGGAAAGGTAATCGTCCGTTTAAAATAAGTTGATAATCGACTAGTTTGTAAAATAGGCATTTACATGAAAACTACAGTTCACAGAATTCAAAAGGCGTTAAATCTACTGCTCTAACTTCACTAATTGATGTTTTTCACAAAACATCAATTAGTAAAGTTTTCATCCTTTATGGCTGCGGCCAAAATCTCTGGGGTTATCGGGCACGATAACCGCCTCAGTCGTGAATTGTGATCATGTTATGGTAGCCGAAAGCAAGTAAGAACTTATGAACATCGTTCATCATTTTCTGAGGCTGGTGAGCAGGGCAGAAAACACATTGACAATGACATAAAATGTGATAATGAATTACTTGTGTAGACGTGGAATTAGATCCTTTATTTTTTGCCAGTTTATATTCTCCCTAACTCAATTATATTGGATATATTAAAACTGCAATTCTATTTTCATAAGATTTGTACATCATATCTAGAGCAAGTTCGTGGATCTCGCGCCGTGCCATTCAGTAACAAGGTATATGATATTTCGGTAACGATGTGGTACGTGGTAAATTATTACTTTGCTTATTAGTTTGTATTTTTGAGAACCAATACATCTCTTCGAAATTCACTAGTAATTTAAGTATTGCGGTGAACATTTTCTGCTAAACTTAGAATATTTACTTCTCGAATGTCATCATCTTTGTTAGTTACTAGTTTTATATCAACTTCCGAGCTGATTGGTCATTTACTTTACGCCGTTCAACGAACGGAGCTCTAACCATTGTGGCGGCATCCCGTAAGCCTATATGGCTCCTAGCATAGGTATCATATCACTATAGGCGCGTCGAAATTCCATATTCTTCGACACTAAGATATTTACATAGAAAAATCTAAATGCAAATGATGCTTAAAGATATTATGAACATGAGTTGTGAATAGCAGTAGCCACCACTTATAAATAGTAAAAACGGATGTTGTGGGCATATTCCAAAAGAGTTCAACAATAAGAAAATACGAAAGGGAAACGATTTTAAATAAAGTCTAGATCATATAAATGCTTTAACCCAGCTATATCGCACATAAGAATTCCGTCATGTTTTGCAGAAACCTACTGAAAGACAGCGAGTGTCAAAGCCATTGACACACTGGAAACAAAGGAATATAAGGAGTTTAAAATCTAAAAATTTCCATTATATTAAATATTAATACTATTCAGTGGAGTAGCGTCAATAGATGCGAGTTATGTGTCACATCCCTTTGTTATTCGGTTGGTTTTATGATTTATAATCTTTACTGGGTACGTTTCTCATTTTCTCAATGCAAAAATATTTTTGTCCTTGCTTTGGTCACTTCAGAGTACTGTATCGTTTACGGTACCTGGTTTTGTAACACTGGTTTCGCAAAGAGAGTCACATCCGTTCCCTGTGTTTGGTTCAGCTGTCCAATGTATTCGATTCCAGAAACGCATCTGATATCTTAGCCTCAGCTCCAATAATTTCATTTAGTGGCTAGCAGGCGTGGTAAAGTATGGACTTGGTTGAAGCAGTTCAAAGTTTCGTAACAAGGGTGCTTGTACAGCAGATTGTTAAACATCTTAATTAGTAAAAGGTTTTCTTCAAGCTTCTAGAAAATGTTGTCAAGTTAGAATTTTTTTGTGTTATATAGCACGTAGTTTCACCTGCGAAAAATATGTAATGTGATAAGTTCTGTAAAACTTTATTTTAAAACAAAATTTTATGACTAAATTCCAGTATGTATGTAACACTGTTGTACATCCCCGAGATTAGTTAGTACATGACTGATATTGTACCTGCGTGTGCTGCGTGAATATGCTCATGAATAAGTGATATGCGTGTGACGAAATGGATGAGCATAATTACGTTTTGTTAAAACTAAGGCAAAGAATAAATGTACAGGGAAAGTGAATTTTCTTGCAGTACAATACAGTTACGTGTTCTTTTATGATTTTGCAATAGTGGTTCATGCGTAGAAACTTGTGTTGGATCGTGAAGAAACTCAAAAAATTTGCCCGTAACTATATTACGGCGTCTGAGCCGTAAGTCGCAATAAATAATGAAGGCAACCAGTACTTTATTGACAAACTACTTGCTTCTTTCTATCGCATCCCCTACCCGATCATTCAGGAGACGCCACTGATACTATTAATACTACTACTAATACTAATTATTTTTATTGGAGTTGTTGTTTTCCTATTTACCTATTTACTTCATGTCATGTACTACATTCAGATATTTAGCTTCACCTAAAAGCACTTGAAGATATGAGAAGGATAAAAGGTTTTTGTATGGATAACACTTGTCTGAAAGAATGACTTCTTGTCACTATTGACTTATCGATTGACTGGTATGAATAAACCAGTTTCAAATCCCTGAAGAGTTTGTTGACGACATCCCCCCTTTCTATCCTTCAAAACTGTTCGCAAATGTTCTCAGTGTAATTTCAGCAATAACAGTGTTGTGGACAAATGAATAGCACATTTCATTTCGTAATTCGACCACCATTATAATGATTTTCCTTCAGATAATTTAAGTAGTGCCAAAAGAATCTTAATGTAACAATAAATGTTATTAAGTGATGAACGGAGGGCAGTAAGGTCCGTTCCAGTATCTTCTATGAGGAGCTCATCAATTTAAAATGTGGGGAAGTAATTTTAAAATTAAATACTTCAAACCATTGGATGCCTATATTCCTTACAATAAGAAAAACAACAAAAAAGAGTATTTCTCCGGCATACAGACACAACAAACGTCAATCCCTCTGAAGTCATATCCGAATTAAGTTTAATAGGCAAACTCTTAAAAAAAGATTAAAAATCTATTCTCATGACGAACAAATTACTTTTGAATTGACCTGAAAGCATCGACAAGATGATTCGATTTCCAGGCATTAACTCACAATAAACCACTTGAGATACAGTAAGTATATGGAAAAACACAAAACAAGGGGGAAAATGCAGAAAACATCACAATAACCACTGCCCGATTTATAAAATTACTTAAATTACTTTCCCTTATACGTAAGTATATACGGAGTAATGCTGCGGAAAATCGATTTCTAAATTTCCACGGAAATATACATTTTGGAGCCCCCTGATACCGAAAAAGTTTTTTTTCTTCAAAATGTCCGTCCGTCCATCAGTCCATTTGTCCGTCTGTCCGGTGTATGTGAAAAACACTAGCGTCTGAACCATTAGTACGATTTATCCAAATTGAAGAAAAACCTTGACCACCTGGCCTGGGTCGAAGCTCTAAGATTTTGAAGAACATTCATTACTTTTTGGGGGTACATTACATGAAGCCACTCGGACATTTCAAAGTTTTCTCACTATCGGCTCCAAATTTTTTCTTTAAATTTCTGGTAAGAATAGAGTAAAATACACATAAATGTGGCATAGGTCCGATTTTCACAGTTAACTCTGAATTTTCAAAAATCGCGTTAGTTTGAATTATTTTCGGTGCCTTCCAACAATTATAAACTTGAAGAAAGATTTTTTCTTCAAATAAAATTTGTTTTCCACTATTAGTTCTTTCATTAAGGTCATGCATTTTCGTGGAAATTTTAGTAGTTTTTCGCGCAACACTGCGTGCAATATGTGCAATTTTAATAAATAAAAAACAGATTTTCTCGAACACGGCACAATTTTTTAAAACTTTTCGTACGGATAGTGCTAAATGTATTCTATGAGATGACATAAGCGCCACAGTATTCTATTCTTTGTTGTTGTTTTTTTCAAAAATTGCAAAATATATTTTTTTGACTTGTCTCTCACGTCGTTAATATTTAGATTAGCGGCGATTTGTTTAAGTTGTTTTATTTTTGAGTACATGTGATTTGAATAATGTTTTATAAAGTTTCCCAAAAATCCAACAGTTTTTAGTGAAAACTACTCAAAATTCCGCATTTTCAGCAACGCTCAAACGCCATTTTATCATACATGGCTCGAAATTTTTTCTTCAAAACTTTCCGAACGGAGAGTACTAATTGCACCCTTTAATATTACTTAAAGTTCATTGTGGAGTATATTTTTTTCCAAAATTACACAAATGTAATTTTTTCTAATGATCTCTCACATTGTTAATATGCACATTTACAGCAATGTGTAAACACTACTGTATTTGTAGTTAACGTGCTTAAAATGACTTCCAATTCAGAGTTAACAGTGAAAATGTGACCTATGCCACCTCAATAAGTGTATTTTTCTCCGTTCTTACACGAAATTTAAAGAAAAAATTGGAGCCGTTTTTTAGAAAATTTTGAAAATGTCCGGGGGTCTTCATGAAAAGTACCCCCAAAAATTAATAAATGTTTTCAAAATTTCGCTTTGACTCAGGCCAGATTGACAGGGGTTTCTTCGATTTGGAAAAAATAGTATGCATAGTTTAGGCGCTAGTGTTGTTCACATACACCAAACAGACGGACGAACGGACGTTTGCTTTCAATTGGTTTTTCAGTATCAAAGACTTACAAAACAGGGATTCTTGCGACACCAAGAGGTAGGGGATGTTTTCTTAATTTAGCAACTGGATTTATTCACTTTTCGTTATCGCGGCCCGACCAACGAATTTTTTTTTCTGCCGAAAATCGCCATTTTTTCGCGCAGCTTTACATAATTTTCTTTATACTACGTATATTACTCTGTATCTGCGTACGTATACGTTAAATGTACTTTATCCGGCGATAGATGGTCAGATGGTAAGAGTATGTGGCAAGGGCGAGTAGCTAGCCGTGACCGAAGGAAATGTAAAACTAATATGGGAAGTCCTGTGCCATTCTGTAGCACCACTAGTTTAATGATTTGGTTCGTTGTGGCAATGTTTTGACATTCAATTCACTCGAAAAACTTGACAGACTCTGATGAGTAGTGTGTAATTTTGTTAGAATAAGATCTATGCATTCTTTTATCTTAACAAAATTTTTGGTCTTGATAGTATAAGGTATTTATTAATCCTTACCTCTGACATCTTTGGGAGACAGATCTCACAAAAGAATTCCTATCAATCGTTTAAACCGAATATGTGATATTCCATATAAGTTGGCTCGAATGCTTATTTACAACTCCACTTTCAACAGTGTTTTCAACGTAGAATAACAACAATTATTGCCTCTTCACTTACTATTCTTCTCAGCTCTCACTCTCGGATGATTGAATGCACACTCTCGATCAGTAGCAAAACATGTAAATTACATCAGCCCCGTACCATTCACAAATAACAAATTTCAACAAACCGCTGCGAACAGCCCGAGTTGCCTGAATTCCTGTGAGAGGAAAAGCAATACATGACCTGGACAGAAACTGTTCTTTCACTCATCAAAGAGAAGGACCTGTCTGATTTTAAGTCAAATTATTTCGTATAAACCTTTTTTCAGTCTCAACATGTAACTCGATGCCTTCTGCACTAATTTCTATAAAAGAACGAAAATGATCGATTTTGGACTATTACTGTTTCACCCATTCAATTCAAACGTGAATTCAAATATAATTTCGTTTTTCTCACAGAAAAACTAAGTAAATCTCTATTACATTGAAACAATGTGCGTGTTCAAACTCTCCTTGTCCCAGCTCCCGCACTCACAAAGAGCGCTAAGTCATAAATCGCGCTCAGGACCCCTAACTCAGACAACGCGCCGCCACCTTCCACGGACTGACCCACCCCACTCCACCCTAACAGGGTGCAGGTTTTAAAGAAATATAACGCTTGCATCAGAATCCTCTTTTGCAAATATTAAATACAAATTAATCGGCTCAGATTCACACGTGCTCGCAACTACACTTCTCAATTGCGTAAATAGTGTAAGAGAGAGAGAATGATGAAAATTTCCACTTCTAGAACCTTCCAGAAGTGAAGTGTGATTGGCGAAGAAAATTTTAAGCCAATCGGAGCCCACGATTATAAGTTAGAGAGAGGGGATCGAGGTTTCGATGGATTGTGGTAAATCCGCCCGTTCTCACACCCTCCCTTGGCTAGTTGATGCCTGCCGAATGGCAGACGGGCGCGTCCACTCTCGCCCCCGCCAAGACGAACCCGCGCCGAGCCCTGGGGAGGCGTGCCGAAACGTGCCCTGCGGTGACGCGGGGCTTGGGGGTGGCTGTAACTCATGCACTCCCGCGTCCCCCCCGCGTCCACACCACCGCTCCACCCCGGCCTGGTCGACGGTCGCCTATATAAGGTCGCCTCTGTCCTGGGAATGGCGGTCTGTGTCGCCTACATGTACAAGCATTTTTGCTGAACCGAAGCAACCAGCAGCCGGAGTGCCATTGCAGGAGTGCCCGCATCGCGGCGCCACCCTCCGAGGGAACCGAAGCAACTCGGATCGCATCCTCTCGGAGCGATTGAGGCCGTCCTTGTCTACCACCGCCTACTTTACAGCCGCTGCCTTTACTGCCCGCCTTGACCGAGTGCTACGGTGTTCAGTTGTCATTATAATGTAGGTCCAAAGCTGATTAAAAAAAGTAATCTATTTTCATGACTTAACTTGGATTTATTAAGACCGCTCCCGCCTATGTCCCCCGTTGCGACAGGATGAACACAGAGGAGCGAGGACACTTACTGACTGGGGACTTGCTTACTAGACCAAGTAGGCTTAGGTCGTGGATGCTGAGTGATGCCTTAGCGAGAGAGAGACTTGTGCATGGCCGAACCGCTGTAGAGGGCTCGGGCGATCGAGGCACTGGCCTACTAGACCGCATTGTGTGCGAATTGTATTAATGCAATGTGTCAATCGAACTTTATTTCGTTGTGTCTTGGATTACGTACACTGAGATCAACTGCTAGGCAGCGATATCTTTGTGTGAGTTCATTTTATTAAATTGACTGTAGGCGAAAAAGCAAAATTTTTGCTACATGGTTAAAAGATGTCTATTCCGACTATCATAACTTGCCACACTCAGAAAAGACTGACTAGTGACGAGTGGGTAATATAATTGAAAGAAGTGTGGCGAATGGAACCAGCTGCTACCGATGACCTCTGAAGGCCGTCTTTGAAGGAAGCTCAACGCGCCTGTCATTCACAAAGGGCGCCCTTTCGGCGTCTGAGCCCTGTCAGCCGCCGCTCGCAAGCCGGACGCCGTGCGCCGGACGTGATTGTGTGTGTTCTTTGCTGATTATGCTCTTCCACGACAGTACTGCCACAGGTATCTGGATCTCCCTGAGCTGCCCGGCAACCACCATTTACATAGAAGATAAACACGTGCACGACAATAACAATATAATTGTGCAGTTTTTTGTACAATTGAAGTAGACTATTTGTAGAACAGCAATGTATAGCACATATTTATGTCCACATGTTATATTTCTGCATTCTAATAGCTTCCAAAGCCTCATATTCACGACACTTTCTCACACACAGATGAAGATGGGATACAACTCCTACAGCAAAATTTAATTATTCTAACATGTTTACAACTGCTACAGTGTTTGCCGATACATTCGTGTGTCCCTCTTATCGTCTAAAGCGAAGCACGCCAGTGTAAAGCACGTCATCTAATAACGTTAATGTGACCTCACTTTACATAATGAAGGTAAATCTGTGGAAGATATTAAAGATTTAATTATAATTCTTGAACGAGCAAGTGAAGAGCATTTTAGACGCCGAATAATGCCAAGGTTAGTAATAATATATATAATATAATTATACTTTAGTGAATTCTCGTCAATTTGCTATTTACACTTTTCCGATAAGTGCTCAGGGAAAATGAAAAAATCTCTTAGCATTAGGAACATCTTAAGAAACAAAATAAATTTACCATAGCTGTTGAGAAGCAATTTCATGACAAATAGTAACAACAAATTGATGCATCGTTTTTTAAAATTAAATACTTAATTATTAATGTTATGTGAAGTCATTTCTGTTGAACTCCAGATTTCAAGATTAAAGATTGGAAAATTGATTTAGTAAAAGAGTACACTTTTGTTGTCATACTACGAAAGATCTAAAACTTGAAAATATCAGTTAAGACCTTTTTACACATCCCCATAGTATTTTTTTGGTAAACGAAAAAAGCAACAGAGTCGTTATATCATACCTTGATACACAAATGATGATGAAAAACCGTCAGGCAAATATATTTATGTAGATTTGGGATTACATCTCCAATTATTTGAACGTATAGAAATGACACCGAATTTTTATTGTGCCAAAACGACACTACTGAATTTTAAAAAATGTAATATACAGAATTACTGTTCTCTGTACTTGTACTGTAGTTAAGTGAACATATTCCTCGTATCTTTAAAACATAATCTCGCTTCTAAAAAGTCACCATATTTTAGCACTCGTGCTTATCGGAAATCATTATGTCCGTCTGTAGTAAACGGTATGTAAACTGTTTTATTTAGAAGTGCGTTCTCGCATCTAAAAACAGTCTCTATTTTTTATATCAACTCATCTTTACGGAAATCTTTCTGCAGGTCTGAAAGTAACCATTGAACCTCATATCTTTAAAAACAAGTTCTCTCTTCTAACCACAGTCACCATCTTTTGACACTCCTTCTTACCGGAAACCAATAAGCCTTTATTTTCAATTTTCCCCCTCTCAGTTGCTCTGGAGAGGCGGGGAATTTATTCAATATTAGGGACATACAATTAAAAATTCTAGCCTTGAGGCTTATGGAATTAATGGAGGGCTGTTATCTTAAAATACTACTTAATCCACGACAGTTACACCACGGACAGAGGGTTCTCGTAGTCGCCTATAGAGGCGCTGCGTGCTCTGCCGCGGCTGGTCGCAACTGTCGTTAGACGGGTGAGCCACGAAAACAGTATGAGAGTTGGTATTAAGGTTAAGGCGCTCATTGAATATTTTTAAAAATATCAATTTTAAAGTCGTAGAGAAAGTATAGTCTTCTACTCGCGTAGAATGGCTATTATTCACTCGTTGAAATTCCGACACTCGCTCCTACGTCGCTCGTGTCGTAAACATCAACTCGTGAATAATAGCTATCATTCTACGCTCGTTGAAGAATATACTATTCTCTACGACTGCTCCAGAATGTATACATTTCTGCACGTTATCGGATGCAGTAATGATGCTGATTCTACAAGCCATGCGAGAATATTATTGTCACACGGCTGTCGACCAATCACATTCGTCTTAGTACATTACACCACGACAGAGGTTCTCGCAGTCGCCTACAGAGGCGCTGCGTGCTCTGCCGTGGCTGGTCGCAACTGTCGTTAGGCCCGCAACGGACTACACCGAGGAATGCGTTGCGAGAAATGTGCGACGAGAAATGTGGAAAGAGGCCGGCGAGGCTGCGTCCACACACTACAAAGAGGTTATTCGATGTCTCGAAATGCCTCTATGTGCCACAAACCGAGAGTGATGGCAGCAGTTTTAGCTATGAGATCATCTGAGAGTCCCATTTCTTGTTTTTTAAATGCTCTTATGTAATTTTTACTCGTGATATCCTTGTTTTGTTAGAATAATCGTAAACCATTTGTTTAACGAGTTCGAATTACCTAGAGAGAAACACATTACTACACTGCATACAAATCATTATTTAATGAAAAAAAAAACGTAAGTTAAGTGACGTATAAGGGAGAAGTTGTACATCAGCAAATTTTCTTGAACTCCGTAATCTCTACCACGCTCTGGTTTAGTATATTTGTTAGTTGATAATAATGATAGATAATGAATGATCAAATAATTCATAATAAAATTCACAATTAATAATCATTCATTCATAAATACCAATTAAGAAAAGTAATAAATTAATTCAATTCTTTCAAAATACCCTTTCAAGTTTCTTGCTTCAAATTTTTATTTTTATATTACTCATTATGAGCGGATTTCACACAAAGAAGAATATCTTCCATACAAGTTTTTACGTGTTCATTTCCGTTTGAAGAGAAAATTCAAGAAAACAATTAAACAACTGGTAGTTTATCGCATCTTTTACTGCCAAACATTATAACCTCACTCAGTTCTTGCACTGTTTGGTGTTTTCCTGCGGCAGCAAACGCCCAAATGTCGTATAACAAGTGAAAGAGTAGAAATGTGTCTGAGAAAACTCGCTCGCCGACCGACTCGAGCGAGGAACTCTTTCGCCTCCGCAGAGGCGAACGAGGAAACTCTTTCAGGTGTGTGGGGGTGCATAAGAGTCCCTTGTTTCGATTTTCCACATTTCTCGTCGCACATTTCTGGAAACACATTCCTCGGCGTAGTCTGTTGCGGGCCTTAGACAGGTGAGCCACGAAACAGTATGCGAGTTGGTGTTGAGGTTAAGGCGCCCATTGGATATTTTTAAATATCAATTTTAAAGTCGTAGAGAAAGTATAGTCTTCTACTCGCGAAGAATGGCTATTATTCTACGCTCGTTGAAGAATATACTATTCTTCTTTTTCATTTAATTTTATCATTCAGGCTCGCATTTACTCTTAAGCTCTATGTACAATCACATTCACTCATTCATACACACTCCACTACATACATCAACGAGCCCGTCCTTCCAGAGTGGGGCTAGCGGGCGTGGTGGTGGTGGTGGCGGTGGTGGTGCTGCTGCTAGGGCGGTGCTGCGCGGCGGCGCGCAGCGCGCTGCTGCCGCAGAGGCCGTCCGCCGCGGCGGAGCGCGCGCTGGGGGCGCGGCTGCGGCGGCTGCTGGCGCCAGCGCTGGCGCGCGCCCACCCGCTCGTCCTGGTGACGCGCCGCCTCCGCTCCGCCCCCGAGGCCCTGGCCCGCCTGCGCCCGCCCGCGCCCGCGCTGCTGCTCGACCCGGGTCTCCTTCGGCCGGTATTACACTGGAAAAAATCTTTTTATTTATCTTTTATAAAAGAGAATATGATAGTGTGTTTTTTTCGAGGGCTTTTATCCAGCCGACAGCCGGTTAACCTTTACGCCCCGATAGGACGCGTATTCGACCGTGCACTAGACACCAAAACACTAGCAGGTTCATCTCGGGGGCCAGGACAACGCGAGGTCCTCCGCGAAACATACGTGAGAGACCAGAGGCAAATAACCATGCACAAAGCGGAACTCGAATCCGCGACCCTTCGGACCGAAGCGCTGAGTCGGTACACGCTCTTAGGCTCCTCGTTCATATGACAGTGTCATGTCTCATATTTTATAAAATTTTATATATTTTTATATAGTTTAATATATTTATTTTATATATTTTGTAAAAGATTTCTTTTATAAAGTTTCTTTGATTTCTTTTATAAAATTTCTTTGCTTTCTTTTATAAAAATTTCTTTTATGAAATGTTCTCTGAAACATTCAAGTTTTATTATATTTTGTAACATGGCATCTGGGTGGAACACGTGGAAATATTGCTTCAACGAACGTTTTAGTTGCAGAGTATGATCATTTAGAATGTTTAAATAATAATGTCCATTAGGGCTACTAAAATAAAACCTAAACTGAATTGATGCGTATGACAATTTCCAAAGAACGTGGAAATTTTCGGTGTGGAGAATGCCCAATTCATGA
>JAHLJT010009436.1:242376598-242452504 GCA_031308135.1 Acheta domesticus
TGCAATTTTAATAAATAAAAAACGATTTCTCGAACACGGCACAATTTTTTAAAACTTTTCGTACGGATAGTGCTAAATGTATTCTATGAGATGACATAAGCGCCACAGTATTCTATTCTTTGTTGTTGTTTTTTTCAAAAATTGCAAAATATATTTTTTTGACTTGTCTCTCACGTCGTTAATATTTAGATTAGCGGCGATTTGTTTAAGTTGTTTTATTTTTGAGTACATGTGATTTGAATAATGTTTTATAAAGTTTCCCAAAAATCCAACAGTTTTTAGTGAAAACTAACTCAAAATTCCGCATTTTCAGCAACGCTCAACGCCATTTTATCATACATGGCTCGAATTTTTTCTTCAAACTTTCCGAACGGAGAGTACTAATTGCACCCTTTAATATTACTTAAAGTTCATTGTGGAGTATATTTTTTTTCCAAAATTACACAATGTAATTTTTTCTAATGATCTCTCACATTGTTAATATGCACATTTACAGCAATGTGTAAACACTACTGTATTTGTAGTTAACGTGCTTCAAATGACTTCCAATTCAGAGTTAACAGTGAAAATGTGACCTATGCCACCTCAATAAGTGTATTTTTCTCCGTTCTTACACGAAATTTAAAGAAAAAATTTGGAGCCGTTTTTTAGAAAATTTTGAAAATGTCCGGGGGTCCTTCATGAAAAGTACCCCCAAAAATTAATAAATGTTTTCAAAATTTCGCTTTGACTCAGGCCAGATTGACAGGGGTTTCTTCGATTTGGAAAAAATAGTATGCATAGTTTAGGCGCTAGTGTTGTTCACATACACCAAACAGACGGACGAACGGACGTTTGCTTTCAATTGGTTTTTTCAGTATCAAAGACTTACAAAACAGGGATTCTTGCGACACCAAGAGGTAGGGGATGTTTCTTAATTAGCAACTGGATTTATTCACTTTTTCGTTATCGCGGCCCGACAACGAATTTTTTTTCTGCCGAAAATTCGCCATTTTTCGCGCAGCTTTACATAATTTTCTTTATACTACGTATATTACTCTGTATATACGTACGTATACGTTAAATGTACTTTATCGGCGATAGATGGCAGATGGTAAGAGTATGTGGCAAGGGCGAGTAGCTAGCCGTGACCGAAGGAAATGTAAAACTAATATGGGAAAGTCTGTGCCATTCTGTAGCACCACTAGTTAATGTATTTGTTCGTTGTGCAATGTTTTGACATTCAATTCACTCGAAAAAACTTGACAGACTCTGATGAGTAGTGTGTAATTTTGTTAGAATAAGATCTATGCATTCATTTATCTTAACAAAATTTTTGGTCTTGATAGTATAAGGTATTTTATTAATCTTACCTCTGACATCTTTGGGAGACAGATCTCACAAAAGAATTCCTATCAATCGTTTAAACCGAATATGTGATATTCCATATAAGTTGGCGAATGCTTATTACAAACTCCACTTTCAACAGTGTTTCAACGTAGAATAACAACAATTATTGCCTCTTCACTTACTATTCTTCTCAGCTCTCACTCATCGGATGATTGAATGCACACTCTCGATCAGTAGCAAAACATGTAAATTACATCAGCCCCGTACCATTCACAAATAACAAATTTCAACAAACCGCTGCGAACAGCCCGAGTTGCCTGAATTCCTGAGAGGAAAGCAATACATGACCTGGACAGAAACTGTTCTTTCACTCATCAAAGAGAAGGACCTGTCTGATTTTAAGTCAAATTATTTCGTATAAACCTTTTTTCAGTCTCAACATGTAACTCGATGCCTTCTGCACTAATTTCTATAAAAGAACGAAAATGATCGATTTTGGACTATTACTGTTTCACCCATTCAATTCAAACGTGAATTCCAAATATAATTTCGTTTTTCTCACAGAAAACTAAGTAAATCTCTATTACATTGAAACAATGTGCGTGTTCAAACTCTCCTTGTCCCAGCTCCCGCACTCACAAAGAGCGCTAAGTCATAAATCGACGCTCAGGACCCCTAACTCAGACAACGCGCCGCCACCTTCCACGGACTGACCCACCCCACTCCACCCTAACAGGGTGCAGGTTTTAAAGAAATATAACGCTTGCATCAGAATCCTCTTTTGCAAATATTAAATACAAATTAATCGGCTCAGATTCACACGTGCTCGCAACTACACTTCTCAATTGCGTAAATAGTGTAAGAGAGAGAGAATGATGAAAATTTCCACTTCTAGAACCTTCCAGAAGTGAAGTGTGATTGGCGAAGAAAATTTTAAGCCAATCGGAGCCCACGATTATAAGTTAGAGAGAGGGGATCGAGGTTTCGATGGGATTGTGGTAAATCCGCCCGTTCTCACACCCTCCCTTGGGCTAGTTGATGCCTGCCGAATGGCAGACGGGCGCGTCCACTCTCGCCCCCGCCAAGACGAACCCGCGCCGAGCCCTGGGGAGGCGTGCCGAAACGTGCCCTGCGGTGACGCGGGGCTTGGGGGTGGCTGTAACTCATGCACTCCCGCGTCCCCCCCGCGTCCACCCACCGCTCCACCCCGGCCTGGTCGACGGTCGCCTATATAAGGTCGCCTCTGTCCTGGGAATGGCGGTCTGTGTCGCCTACATGTACAAGCATTTTTGCTTGAACCGAAGCAACCAGCAGCCGGAGTGCCATTGCAGGAGTGCCCGCATCGCGGCGCCACCCTCCGAGGGAACCGAAGCAACTCGGATCGCATCCTCTCGGAGCGATTGAGGCCGTCCTTGTCTACCACCGCCTACTTTACAGCCGCTGCCTTTACTGCCCGCCTTGACCGAGTGCTACGGTGTTCAGTTGTCATTATAATGTAGGTCCAAAGCTGATTAAAAAAAGTAATCTATTTTCATGACTTAACTTGGATTTATTAAGACCGCTCCCGCCTATGTCCCCCGTTGCGACAGGATGAACACAGAGGAGCGAGGACACTTACTGACTGGGGACTTGCTTACTAGACCAAGTAGGCTTAGGTCGCTGGATGCTGAGTGATGCCTTAGCGAGAGAGAGACTTGTGCATGGCCGAACCGCTGTAGAGGGCTCGGGCGATCGAGGCACTGGCCTACTAGACCGCATTGTGTGCGAATTGTATTAATGCAATGTGTCAATCGAACTTTATTTCGTTTGTGTCTTGGATTACGTACACTGAGATCAACTGCTAGGCAGCGATATCTTTGTGTGAGTTCATTTTATTAAATTGACTGTAGGCGAAAAAGCAAAATTTTTGCTACATGGTTAAAAGATGTCTATTCCGAGAACTATCATAACTTGCCACACTCAGAAAAGACTGACTAGTGACGAGTGGGTAATATAATTGAAAGAAGTGTGGCGAATGGAACCAGCTGCTACCGATGACCTCTGAAGGCCGTCTTTGAAGGAAGCTCAACGCGCCTGTCATTCACAAAGGGCGCCCTTTCGGCCGTCTGAGCCCTGTCAGCCGCCGCTCGCAAGCCGGACGCCGTGCGCCGGACGTGATTGTGTGTGTTCTTTGCTGATTATGCTCTTCCACGACAGTACTGCCACAGGTATCTGGATCTCCCTGAGCTGCCCGGCAACCACCAATTTACATAGAAGATAAACACGTGCACGACAATAACAATATAATTGTGCAGTTTTTGTACAATTGAAGTAGACTATTTGTAGAACAGCAATGTATAGCACATATTTATGTCCACATGTTATATTTCTGCCATTCTAATAGCTTCCAAAGCCTCATATTCACGACACTTTCTCACACACAGATGAAGATGGGATACAACTCCTACAGCAAAATTTAATTATTCTAACATGTTTACAACTGCTACAGTGTTTGCCGATACATTCGTGTGTCCCTCTTATCGTCTAAAGCGAAGCACGCCAGTGTAAAGCACGTCATCTAATAACGTTAATGTGACCTCACTTTACATAATGAAGGTAAATCTGTGGAAGATATTAAAGATTTAATTATAATTCTTGAACGAGCAAGTGAAGAGCATTTTAGACGCCGAATAATGCCAAGGTTAGTAATAACATATATAATAATATAATTATACTTTAGTGAATTCTCGTCAATTTGCTATTTACACTTTTCCGATAAGTGCTCAGGGAAAATGAAAAAATCTCTTAGCATTAGGAACATCTTAAGAAACAAAATAAATTTACCAATAGCTGTTGAGAAAGCAATTTCATGACAAAATAGTAACAACAAATTGATGCATCGTTTTTTAAAATTAAATACTTAATTATTAATGTTATGTGAAGTCATTTCTGTTGAACTCCAGATTTCAAGATTAAAGATTGGGAAAATTGATTTTAGTAAAAGAGTACACTTTTGTGTCATACTACGAAAGATCTAAAACTTGAAAATATCAGTTAAAGACCTTTTTTACACATCCCCATAGTATTTTTTTGGTAAACGAAAAAAGCAACAGAGTCGTTATATCATACCTTGATACACAAATGATGATGAAAAACCGTCAGGCAAATATATTTATGTAGATTGGGATTACATCTCCAATTATTTGAACGTATAGAAATGACACCGAATTTTTATTGTGCCAAAACGACACTACTGAATTTTAAAAAATGTAATATACAGAATTACTGTTCTGTACTTGTACTGTAGTTAAGTGAACATTATCCCTCGTATCTTTAAAACATAATCTCGCTTCTAAAAAGTCACCATATTTTAGCACTCGTGCTTATCGGAAATCATTATGTCCGTCTGTAAGTAAACGGTATGTAAACTGTTTTTATTTAGAAGTGCGTTCTCGCATCTAAAAACAGTCTCTATTTTTTATATCAACTCATCTTTACGGAAATCTTTCTGCAGGTCTGAAAGTAACCATTGAACCTCATATCTTTAAAACAAGTTCTCTCTTCTAACCACAGTCACCATCTTTTGACACTCCTTCTTACCGGAAACCAATAAGCCTTTATTTTCAATTTTCCCCTCTCCAGTTGCTCTGGAGAGGCGGGAATTTATTCAATATTAGGGACATACAATTAAAATTCTAGCCTTGAGGCTTATGGAATTAATGGAGGGCTGTTATCTTAAAAATACTACTTAATCCACGACAGTTACACCACGACAGAGGGTTCTCGTAGTCGCCTATAGAGGCGCTGCGTGCTCTGCCGCGGCTGGTCGCAACTGTCGTTAGACGGGTGAGCCACGAAACAGTATGAGAGTTGGTATTAAGGTTAAGGCGCTCATTGAATATTTTTAAAATATCAATTTTAAAGTCGTAGAGAAAGTATAGTCTTCTACTCGCGTAGAATGGCTATTATTCACTCGTTGAAATTCCGACACTCGCTCCTACGTCGCTCGTGTCGTAAACATCAACTCGTGAATAATAGCTATCATTCTACGCTCGTTGAAGAATATACTATTCTCTACGACTGCTCCAGAATGTATACATTTCTGCACGTTATCGGATGCAGTAATGATGCTGATTCTACAAGCCATGCGAGAATATTATTGTCACACGGCTGTCGACCAATCACATTCGTCTTAGTACATTACACCACGACAGAGGGTTCTCGCAGTCGCCTACAGAGGCGCTGCGTGCTCTGCCGTGGCTGGTCGCAACTGTCGTTAGGCCCGCAACGGACTACACCGAGGAATGCGTTGCGAGAAATGTGCGACGAGAAATGTGGAAAGAGGCCGGCGAGGCTGCGTCCACACACTACAAAGAGGTTATTCGATGTCTCGAAATGCCTCTATGTGCCACAAACCGAGAGTGATGGCAGCAGTTTTAGCTATGAGATCATCTGAGAGTCCCATTTCTTGTTTTATTAAATGCTCTTATGTAATTTTTACTCGTGATATCCTTGTTTTGTTAGAATAATCGTAAACCATTTGTTTAACGAGTTCGAATTACCTAGAGAGAAACACATTACTACACTGCATACAAATCATTATTTAATGAAAAAAAAACGTAAGTTAAGTGACGTATAAGGGAGAAGTTGTACATCAGCAAATTTTCTTGAACTCCGTAATCTCTACCACGCTCTGGTTTAGTATATTTGTTAGTTGATAATAATGAATAGATAATGAATGATCAAATAATTCATAATAAAATTCACAATTAATAATCATTCATTCATAAATACCAATTAAGAAAAGTAATAAATTAATTCAATTCTTTCAAAATACCCTTTCAAGTTTCTTGCTTCAAATTTTTATTTTTATATTACTCATTATGAGCGGATTTCACACAAAGAAGAATATCTTCCATACAAGGTTTTTACGTGTTCATTTCCGTTTGAAGAGAAAATTCAAGAAAACAATTAAACAACTGGTAGTTTATCGCATCTTTTACTGCCAAACATTATAACCTCACTCAGTTCTTGCACTGTTTGGTGTTTTCCTGCGGCAGCAAACGCCCAAATGTCGTATAACAAGTGAAAGAGTAGAAATGTGTCTGAGAAAACTCGCTCGCCGACCGACTCGAGCGAGGAACTCTTTCGCCTCCGCAGAGGCGAACGAGGAAACTCTTTCAGGTGTGTGGGGGTGCATAAGAGTCCCTTGTTTCGATTTTCCACATTTCTCGTCGCACATTTCTGGAAACACATTCCTCGGCGTAGTCTGTTGCGGGCCTTAGACAGGTGAGCCACGAAACAGTATGCGAGTTGGTGTTGAGGTTAAGGCGCCCATTGGATATTTTTAAAATATCAATTTTAAAGTCGTAGAGAAAGTATAGTCTTCTACTCGCGAAGAATGGCTATTATTCTACGCTCGTTGAAGAATATACTATTCTTCTTTTTCATTTAATTTTATCATTCAGGCTCGCATTTACTCTTAAGCTCTATGTACAATCACATTCACTCATTCATACACACTCCACTACATACATCAACGAGCCCGTCCTTCCAGAGTGGGGCTAGCGGGCGTGGTGGTGGTGGTGGCGGTGGTGGTGCTGCTGCTAGGGCGGTGCTGCGCGGCGGCGCGCAGCGCGCTGCTGCCGCAGAGGCCGTCCGCCGCGGCGGAGCGCGCGCTGGGGGCGCGGCTGCGGCGGCTGCTGGCGCCAGCGCTGGCGCGCGCCCACCCGCTCGTCCTGGTGACGCGCCGCCTCCGCTCCGCCCCCGAGGCCCTGGCCCGCCTGCGCCCGCCCGCGCCCGCGCTGCTGCTCGACCCGGGTCTCCTTCGGCCGGTATTACACTGGAAAAAAATCTTTTTATTTATCTTTTATAAAAGAGAATATGATAGTGTGTTTTTTTCGAGGGCTTTTATCCAGCCGACAGCCGGTTAACCTTTACGCCCCGATAGGACGCGTATTCGACCGTGCACTAGACACCAAAACACTAGCAGGTTCATCTCGGGGGCCAGGACAACGCGAGGTCCTCCGCGAAACATACGTGAGAGACCAGAGGCAAATAACCATGCACAAAGCGGAACTCGAATCCGCGACCCTTCGGACCGAAGCGCTGAGTCGGTACACGCTCTTAGGCTCCTCGTTCATATGACAGTGTCATGTCTCATATTTTATAAAATTTTATATATTTTATATATTTAATATATTTATTTTATATATTTTGTAAAAGATTTCTTTTATAAAGTTTCTTTGATTTCTTTTATAAAATTTCTTTGCTTTCTTTTATAAAATTTCTTTTATGAAATGTTCTCTGAAACATTCAAGTTTTATTATATTTTGTAACATGGCATCTGGGTGGAACACGTGGAATATTGCTTCAACGAACGTTTTAGTTGCAGAGTATGATCATTTAGAATGTTTAAATAATAATGTCCATTAGGGCTACTAAAATAAAACCTAATGAATTGATGCGTATGACAATTTCCAAAGAAGTGGAAATTTTCGGTGTGGAGAATGCCCAATTCATGAAGTTAATATTTTTAACTTCAAAATAAGATGGCCCAATTTCGAAAGAAGGAAGACAGAAAGCGGGACGACAAAGAAAATTGAATATTTCCACGCAAATCCTCAAATAATTCACATACGCCTTCGCGTCTTCATTCCGAAATTCTTTAGTTAATGTATGATTGTTGCTTCATGACCTGTAACTCATGGCCACATTCACAAAGTTTATTCTTTATCATTTCTTCGTCAGCGTTAAAAATAGTTTAGTTATTATCGAGCATAAATTAAGCAAAAATGCAACAATTTGTGCGTTATTCATTTTTCCTGGGTCTTTTTCCTATTTCAGAGGATGCCAATTTCGGGTATCTATTATGTCCTTCATGTGGACACACATTAAACTTTTGTACTTGATACACATGCGTGCTCCTCGATCTGTGGCCAGCAGACTCACAAGACCTTCCGCGATAACACACATGCATGAACCGCAAGGAACAAACAACCATGCCCACGGCGGGACACCAACCCACGACCCTTCTGATCGAGGCGCTGTGTCGGCACACACTCTAGCCCCCTCGGCCACCCAGGTCGGCAGCAAAACTACATAAAATATTGGTAGAAATTCTAGAAACGTTAATGGTTTTCGGTCAACAATTGAACATTTTCCTTTTAGTTCGTCAACGTTTCGAAACTTTACTGTTCCCTCATCAGGGCTGTGGGATACATATTTACAACGTTACTTTCCAAGTTGGATAAATAACATATAAATAAATAACGACACTGAGATGTAAACCTACACTAATAAAATCACTTATTAATTATAATTAAAATGAATATGTACCGTAAATCCACTTTGCTAAGGTTGAATATTAAACACCATAATGCCAATCATGGTCATGATTGGCATTACGGTGTTATGGTGTTATGGTCAATCATGATTGGCATTATGGTGTTTAATATTTAACCTTAGCAAGGTGAGTTTATGATACATATTCATTTTAATCATAATTAATAAGTGATTTTATTAGTGTAGGTTTACATCTCAATGTCGTTATTTATTTATATGTTATGTATCCAACTTGGAAAAGTAACGTTGTAAATATGTGTTCCACAGCCCTGATGAGGGAACAATAAAGTTCCGAAACGTTGGCGTAGAAGAAAAATTTTCAAATGTTGGCCAAAACCCATTAAGGATCCTAGAATTAATAGTGTGGTCGTAATTTCAAGAACTATTGGTCGAAATGTAACACGTTCGTCAAACTTCTTTGCCAAATTTCCCTGTGTCAAAGTTCAAAGATCTTCGACAAAGTTCTCCGTCAAAAATATGTCAACTATCTTTCATAGTGTAATACCCGCCTTCGGTCGCTGCCGGCCGCCGGCGCCGTCGTGATGGTGCTGGACGAAGAGCAACGCGCCGCCCGCGCCCTGGAGGCCGCGCTGCCCGCCCTGCGCGCCAGCCCGCTCTGGGACCCCGCGGCCGAGTGCGTCTTCGTGCTGCCCGCCCCCGCGCTCACTCGACGCCACGAGGCCGCTTTGAAGGACCTCTTCAGCAGGCACGATTTCACCAAAGCCACCCTTCTCGCGTGGGACGAAAACTCGCAAACGGCAACACAGGTTGCGCTCTTTCTCCCATTTCAGGGAAGTCGTGTCGTGGAGTCGATCAATTGTTCCCCGAAACATTCTAAAGAAATGTTTTCTAACACAGTAGCACACATGCCTCCCTCTAGTGACTTTCTAATGAAGCTTATGATGGAAAGTATTTCTGAGATGAAAGGAGCAACCTGCATCGAAGCCAGAAGTAGGGTTCTAGGAGAACGCCTTCCTAACGGAACTTATTCAGGTGCGTTGGGCGATTTGATGAACGGGCGTCTGCAGTTGACTACTGTTCCAGTCATACCTCGCCTGGAGTGGATTCGCGAAATCCATTTCATTCGGCCGCATTTGATAGACGCGTTGGTCGTCATTGTTCCTAAAGCCCATAAGATTCCCTTCCTATTAGGACTCTTGTACGTCTTCGATAGTGCAACGTGGGGCGCAATTGCAGCTTATTCGGTCGGACTCGCGACTGTGAGATCTCTCGTCATGATAATAGACAGAGGATATTTTCGCATTTCGTTTGCATTAGCAGCGAGTGTTTATACATTAGAAACTGCAATGACGGGCGCATTCAGGGATCGGCGTTTCCGACTTCTTTGGGTGTTGTTTTCTCTGGTGACGCTGGTAATGCTTTCCGCGTTCTCTGGTTCCATTACCTGTCAATTAACAGTCCCCAGATATTTAAACGACATTAACACCCTGGAAGAGGTGAATGTGAAAGTGAAATATCTATATATTTATCACTCTTTTGGTTCATCGTTGCCAAAGACTGAGAAGACGGACGTAATGTTTAAACTTTTAAATAAAGCAATACTATTGTATTCTACTGAATATTTTTCAGACGTTTTGGAGGATATTGTTAGGGGAAGAAACATTGGAGCCCTGATGACTCAGAGCACCTACGACATTCTTATTGATCTTCCCTCGTTTATGCGAGAACGTCGATCACTTTTGCACAATGTCATGGAACGGGTGATAAGTCCAGCTTTGCTTTGCAGCATGACTCGTGTCGGGTCCCCTCTCATTCCAAAATTCGATTACGTTGTTTTGAGAACGAGAGAATGTGGATTATGGGACAAATACCAACGTTATTTCGCGATGAATGTTCGTGCTTTAGAACGAGCCGAGCATGGCCCAGGTGACTTTCTCTGGGACACACGTTTAAGAATGGAGCACCTAGGAGACGCCTTCATCGTGTTGGTATTTGTACTTCTCGGTACAGGATGTGTGTTTGCAATAGAAGTCTTGCAAGTAAAATTAAAAAAGCTGAAGCTGAAGATATAAGCATAATAAGTGCAATCTATTGAGTGTGCTGTTTCCAGATGATTCAGATGAAATAATTGAAATGATTACTCATTTTCATCAAAACATTAACGAGTTTATACGAAATATTTGACTCTCATTATTATCTCAAAAATGAAGATAAGTCTTCTAACATTAAAGGAGACTTGCCTTTTGTACCTTATCATACTTCACGTGGAGGAATCGACTTCTTTCCGCGAGAACAGGACAAACGGCAACACGCACTCGCTAGCGGAATGACGTCTAATTTATAACTTCAAACCTTTAAGGCGAAATTGATGCTTCACTACGCTATGTGAAAGTTCATGACGATACTCCAGTCTTAGATCTACACGATTAACATAAAATATCCTTGGGTCTACCCAATGCATAATTTTCGATGCGTTTTATGTAAAAATACTTGTTGCTTTTTTTAATTAAAACGCGTAATACTAATCTTAACTACAAAAGAGAATGCCTTTGTTCCGGCCACTAGTTCGTTTTCGTTCACCGATCTCACGACGTCGGAAATTAATTCACGATCGGAAGTACGGAGAGGGATATGACCCATTTTTTTGTACTTGCTCCTACAAGAATCCGCAGCTAAAATCATTTTTTTGTTTAAATCATCACTTAGTTCATTTTTGTAGCAATGCAAAAACTTCGAATCTGTGAATAAGCCTTGTAAATTGCGCCGACAGGTCCTCAAACTTTGCAAGATATACCAATAGATATGAGTTTAAGTGCTTAATGTGCAGAAATACATTTCATGTGAGAGGTACTTAAAGTGAATGCAGAAGAATTGCAAAAATCGTCCGTTGTTGCTGCTTTAACTTCTCTTCTTTGTCACCACTAGAATGTGGAATTCTCGTGGCAGCGGAAGCGGAGACATCGCATCCAGCTGACAAGGCACCTTAGAAACCGTCCTCTCACGTTTCTTTCGGGCGTCAGTGTCAGCAAACCTTCGACTCCCGACAGTGTCAGGATTTTCGACACTAGCCAGATAGCTAGGTCGAGTTCTGTTGCCGATTGGAAGAGAATTCTAGCGTCCGACTCCTCTGATCGGTAGTTTTCCGAGGTCTCTCCGATCAATATCAGGCAAAAGCCGGAGCAGTGCCCAAACAAACGGGCCACGAACTGCACGCGATCTCTCCTTCCCAATCCATGCCCAATCCTCACCCGTTACACACACTAACATGCAGTACACTACCACACATGCGGAGAGACCGGTCGGGAGCTTAGAGCTTGTCCCGGCTGGGGCGGTGCCCTGCTGGTGGAAGATACCCGGTTAGGAAAAACCCCTCAGTCAATGGTAGGTCGGCGCCGGATCTCGCCATTCGTCGGGGCAAGATCATCGCCATCTCCCAAGCAAAAGACATGACCACACTTACGGGTCTAATTACCTTATCCGTTGGCGCGCCCGGAATCATTAGTAATTAATCAAACAGCAAACCTTCAGTCTACTCTGGGTGGATGCTCTTGGCAAAGCAGCACGTCGACACGGTGGTCGACGCCGCTGCTTTGGCTAATAGTTAAACAGTGGCGGATTTTCTCCCAATGGATCCCTAGGCGCGTGCAAAATGTGACTCCCCTCTCCCCGTTTTCATTAGCAGTACCCTTCACGATATTGTGTTATTAGGGCATGCGTTTTGAATTTGTAAACTATCATATCTTAAATTCAATATACTTCATTTTACTACATTTTAAATCAATAAATTTATTTTATTATTTTTAAATCTATTTTATTTTATTATATTTTTGAAGTACCGGAAAAGTGTAAAAAAAAGTAACGGTGTTCAATAATAAAAATATGTAGTTTTTATGATTTAAAATGTATTTACAATATTCACTTTTTGCTTTCGTTGTACGCTGTCATTAAATTTGATAGTTGCAGTTTTGAGTTCAAAATGTCTCGAAAATGTATACATGGTTACAAAAATAAAGTGTCTGACTCGTTTAATTAATGAAAAAGTTTTTTTTTAATTTCATGTCGTCGAGGTGCCTATTGGTTAAGCCAAAATTGTTGTTAAGCCCTGAATGGCTACCCTAAGTACTTGGGTAGCATTTGTGGTCCACACTTTGTAAATACTTTTATTTTATGTCAAATGCATCTGTTTGCCTGAAGAGATATTTTCTGAATATCCTCAACCTTCAACAGTTTTCCTCAGAAGGAACTGCCAAATGGGAAAGTCTAGAACGATGCGAATCAATGCCACCATATTTTTCGCACATTACTCTGTCACTAGATATAAAGGGGCTAATGGTGCCAACAAGGGCAGGAACGCACAAATTTAAGACGGTATTCTAGAAATGGTGAACAAAAATCCCCGGATGTATTAGAAATATTGATGCCGTTTAGATTCCAACCCCTGCATATTAGTGCTCACTGTCTGCTTACTAGTGTTTGAGTGAGAGAGAGACAGACAGGAACAGATAGAAGTTTGTTTCAAAATGATTCCAAATCCAATTGGACAAATTTTACAGTAGAGCAAATGTGTAAATATGTAATTAATGGCCCAACAACTATCAATATTGATGTTTTAGTAGTATTTATAATTAGTCTCGTATTGAAAATTAAATTTTTAAGCATTAAAAAAGTAATGAATTAATACATTGTGTAAGTATATTCATTTATCACAATATACATCAATGAAAACAGAATCTTCAGCTTTTCATTAACCATATTTTCTGCTACTACTTTTATTCTTTCTGTTGAAAATCAAAAGTCTTTGACGTTACTGTATAATCTTCAGTAATGATCTTAAAAAACCATATTTTTATAAAATATTTTATAGTTTCGTATGAATTTAATTTAAATCGATAGTTTGAAATTATGTTGAAACAGTACGTTCTTTTACATCTCAAAAATAAATATTTTTAGCAGCAAATAGAACAGTCATTATTGGTTGTTGTTTTGAAATGGTGGGCGAAGACGAAACAAGATAGGACAGGTAACGTAAGCCATTATTATACATTTTAAACTTTGATAGATGCTTGTTATCTATTAATGTGGAGAATATTTCTTAGTAATACGCGCGCGAGATCAACGAAACATACTACAAGGAAAAGCAAAGAAAAGTGGAAACTAGTGGTGCTAAAACAGCACGTGCACACTCGCACGTATTTTCAGGCAGAATTACGCGAAAAGTAGTCAAATTTTCGAAAAAATATATAGTACCTTATTTCAAAATCTATCCTTAAGAAACAGATTTCTTTAAGGAAGAATCTCTGTCTTTAATATTTTAGTTGTAGGAAAACTCGAAAAAAATTTAAACATTTGAAATTTTCATAAAATCACGATTTAGCGAACATGAGACTTACACCATTCTCTTAAACCTCCTTCACCCTACTCAACAACAAAATTTAATCAAAAGGATGGGGCGATTTTTTTAAATTTGCAAAATGTCCCAGGGGCATCATATAAAGTACCTCAAAAAATGAAAATATCGGTTTCAAAATCAAGAGGCCGTGACATCAGGAAGATCAATTCAGGAATATCAATTTTGGAGAATATCTGCCGAACGATGTACAGATGGATAGACAGACGTTTTCTCGTCATTCGATTTTTGTGCATTAAAGACCGACAAACCATGGATTCTAGTTACACCAAGTGTTAGGGAATTTTTTCTCAATTTATCATCTGGATTTATCCACTTTTTCGTTACCTGGCCCCTGCAATAAGAGTTTCTCTGACGAAAAATCGCAGTTTTTCCGCGCAATATCACATAACTCTCTCTATTCCTTAGCGAGAAAGTAAAATGTACACAGGGTGTCCCGCCAACTATGGACCATCCCCATAACTTCTAAACGGTTCAGGATATCGAAATACAGTTTTTGCTGAATAATGCGGAATCATGGGACAAGTACCATGCCGTAGAGAAATTGTCTATAATCTTTTTCGTTTTCGAGAAATTTAATCATCTTTGATTTTTTAATTGGAACTATATATTTTTCTCACCAGCAATGGATAGATCATGAAAAGAGGAATAAAATAATGTATCATATGCTAGAATTTTGATAGTAATTTGCGCATAAAATTAGACTTTCTGATATGTGATTTTGAATGAAACGGACAATATTTCGTGTAGCAGCCCTTGCAAAAATCGCCGTTGGTTGGTGAAAGACCTTTGTGGCGTCGAGACTGTTTCGTGGAAATAAGGAGTTTGAGAAGGGTGGCCGTGGGGGATAGATGCGTAACGACAGCAATTTATGGTCTTGACACGAATATCATATGAACAAACATCAATATTACCGATCAGAAAGAGGTTTTATCCCATTTGTTCATCTGAATTGAACTTTTCTTCTAAAGAAATTCCAAAGCAACGTTCATCGAAAAGAAGAAAATAAAAATAATTTGTAGCGGAAGGACGATAATAATAAAGGTCCTTTTCAAATTTACAAGAATCGATCTGAGTGTGTTATGGCAGGAACCAGATATCATTTTAAAACAAGGGAAGGGAATGAATGCTTAAAGATTTTTTTTGTAATATCTTGATTAGTTCATCAAATAATAGAGAAGTAGACATTTTCTCTTTGCACTTACTCTTGATAAACGTCTTATTTCAACACGTACCAAGAGAACAAAGCAAACAAATTTTGAAATACTCTTAACAGACTATCAGTGTCAATTTACTAAATTTTAACACAAATGTACATCTGCAGTCTCGACTGCTAATATTGATTGCAGGGTTTCTCACTTCATGACACGTGCTGCCTCAAACTTGAAAATCCACGGAAGAAGACCGAAGTGTACTGTTTTCTTTTCCATTTACTTGTATGAACAGCAGTAGAGGTATGATTGCGAAGTAGACGAATGATCATCTCAATTAAAAATGAAATTTACCAACGAAGAGACTGTGGTTGCATTCTTGTCAAGTTTGAAAATGATATTTATTGCTAAAAAAGACAAGTTAAATGTAGATAAATCAATGGAAAATATCTCTCATCCTGATAGTTAAAATTGGTGTTTTTCAAGGTGACTTTTGTGTCAAGACCCTGGATTGCTGTAGTTAGGCCTCTTATCCCTCATTGCCACCCCTCTGTCTTCTCTCTCCACGCAACAGTCTTGATGCCGCGAAGGCCATTTTCCCCGAAGGCGACTGTTGGAAGGGCCGCTACACGAAATATTGTACGTTTCATTCAAAATCACATATCAGAAAGTCTAATTTTATGCCCAAATTACTATCAAAATATTAGCATATGATGCATTATTTTATTCCTCTTTTCATGATCTATCCATTGCTGATGAGAAAAATATATAGTTCCAATCAAAAACTCAAAGATGATTCAATTTCTCGAAAACGAAAAAGATTATAGACAATTTCTCTACGGCATGTTACTTGCCCCATGATTCTGCATTATTTAGCGAAAACTGTATTTCGATATCCTGAACCGTTTAGAAGTTATGGGGGTGGTCCATAGTTGGTGGAACACCCTTTACATTACTCACGTGTTTGAATCGTAGCAATAACATGTCATGAGGATACATGAATGGTAGTAAAGTGATGTATCAGAGCCAACGTTCTCATTCATTTAGCCTGCAACGACAACTATGATGGAGTTCTCTTCTTCTTTGATGATTCGCACCAACCTCATGTCCCAATGTTCGAAGCACCTCCAGTCCTCATTATGGGCACCGGGGAAAACGGACGGGACGCGCCGTGTCCTCGTAATCTCCGACCTCCTCTTTCTCTCTTTCGCCCTCTCTTCCACCCTTCACCAGGAGAGCGAGAACTCGATGGAAGAAGAGAGTCGGCTCAACAAAAGGGCAGGAGTGAAGACCAGACGACATTTCGGTAACGTAACCATACACGTGGTGAAGTATTTGTTGAAAAATAATGAGCAGTTCGAGCTCTTCGTTATTTAACCTTATTTTTAACGAATCGCTAATTTGAGCAACGTAATACAAGGCTTTCGCCAATCAGTTAACAAATGCGACTCTCGAAGCATTTTGTCTTAGGTATTGTCGGAGCACACTACATACTATATAATTTAATAAATAATATATTAACTACAATCTTTCTGGGGGGACACCGGAGCGAATACGACTCCTCAAAATTTTAAAGGCACGTCCGTGTATTAAATAATTGAGCAGTACATATTCATTGGCTTCATTCTGGCACAAGTCGTAAGACAACAATTAAAGAGCTACATCGCTTCCGAGAAATCTTAACGCATGCTAATGCAATCTAATCTTAATGCATAAACTCACAGTTTCAAATCAAATATCATGCGTTTAAATAAATTCACCACATTCAAAATTACCAAATTTAAAATCACATGTAAAATATTTACTAAATTTGTGAAACTCGAATGTTTCCATTTTTAAATCATAAGGCTCACATTCCAATGACACTCGCTCATTGGCTGCGAGCTTCCCTCTCTGCGTCACCCGACGCAGTCGGAGTTCAGTCTGGTAGTAGCAATGCTCGCGGAATGTTGTCTTCGATATGTGCCATGTGTTCAGTTTAAAGTGCAGCGTTTTAGTAACTGCAAGCTGTAACAATCTCTTCATTACGAGCCTCTCTGCCTTGTGTCGCCTAACGCGAGCGGAATTCAGCAACACTGGTTTGAAATGTTGTCAATGTATATACCTTGGAATGAGTTTGAAGGAAATGCATAAATGTGTAACTGTACAAATGTTAATTCAAATACTGTATCTCTTAGTTACCTGCTATCTTTGAATTCAATATATGTGTTTTTGTGTCACTTGTAAATTTACTTTCCTTGAAGTACAACAGCAGTAGTAATCTCACAAACAGATGCAACCTGTCCAAAGCTGATCCTTCAAAACCCTTTGAATAAATTGGACTGTCGAAAGTGTTGGGGGAAAGAGAACTTGTAAATCCCGAAATACAAGAAAAGTCTGCTGCTCTCTCTTACAATCTCAATCTCCCACAGGTATAAAACAGTACTCTGAGCGTCGAGTCACAGACAACCATATTGATATCCCATTTCACGATGTAAAAGATTTAAAAATGGAAAATCAGACTAATGGTCAATTTTAGTTCGATACACAAATGGACTGTGAAAAACCTTATCTACCAGAACAGTGATGGCACTAATAACAAAATTAAGATAATCTTGGTATTTTCAAAAAATGTTAAATATCCTATATAATTTCAAAAAGTTTTATCTGTGCAAAACTGTCAATTCATTTTAGCGACTATCCTAAATTTTCTTTAAATTACCTTTGACGAGACCAAAAAAAAACTCTTTATAGTACTATTCTGTTACATCGGCTTAACGCAACCAAATAGAGGAACGAAAAGTCACTTAATGCCCGGTGTCCGTTAAGGATTTCTAGAATACGCCATCCGTGAAGAACAAGCGAAACAAATGAGTTGAGCTAAAGATAAAGGACCAACAATAATTTCTTATTTATGTAATTGTACATGCTCGCCTTACTATATTCTTATTAGAAAGAGAAAGTATTGTAAATGCTGCGCCAAAATTAGCAAATTTTTACAGAAAAACGTGTATTGAAGGGATCTAGTATCGAAAAATTGGATAGGTTTTGATAAATTACTTCCCATAACACGTTATATAGTCAGATTCTACGTTTCGTGGGTTATTGATACCGAAAAATCCATTGATGGCAAAACATTTGTCTCACAGATCAACGCTAGCGCCTGGCTACAAACCGTTCTGGGTATTTTCTCCGTGAATCTGAACGAACTCAAATCCCCAAGAATTTGAAACGGATATTTTAATTTTGGGGGATATTTTACATGAAGCCTCAACATTTTCAAAATCTTCTGAAAAGTACTTATTTTTTGGCGCCTTCCTACAACTGTAATATTGAAGACACAGGTTTTTAATAAAGTAGGTTCTTCAAATACAGAACATAACGATCAAGTAAAATTTTAGGAAATATGAGTAATTGCGCAATTTTGCAGGAAATGTAGGCAATGTTTGAAGAATAATTTTCACAAAAATGTCTCCAATGTTTTCTTCATTTTTTTCTCTGGAATAGTATTATATTAGAATAGTCCAGTATTAATAAACGATGCAAGTCTCATTTTCGGCGAACTCTCTGTACGTTCGAGAATTGTAAAAGTAGTAATGCCAGAAAGTGCGTGCTGTTGTAACACCACTAGTTGTCTTATAGAAAGTGGTATTACGAGAAGTATTGAATGATACACCACAAATGTCACATATATCATCCACTCAAAATTGTATTATTCATATTTTATAGCTACTTAATCCAAAATATTAAACGATTAAAGTTATTTTTGTATTTAATGTATTAAAGGAATACGAATGTTGGACATGCAGTAAAGATAACATTTTCTGAATGACGATTCTCATTATCATTCAAAATTACGTTTAACTGGGTTGGAAATTTAATAATATTAAAAATTCTAAAATGCAAAATAACCTTTCACTGACTGACTAATGCCCTTAGCCGTTGACGACCCGGAATCACTAGTAAACTCGCACTCAATTCAGGGGACGCCACCCGCGCGCCGCCACCAGCAGAGTCGCACCCACGTTACTAGCACCACGCTACACCACCGCACGCCGCCTCTGTGGTGCTCCTAATAAGCTATGGTTCCTAAGCTCCTATGGTAACTAACGAGCCGATGAAGAAGCGCAGGTCGAGAGGGAATATTCCTCATGAGGTGGAAAGCGCACGGGACGCGCGCGCAGCTGAAGCAGGAAGAGTCCCACCTGGCGCTCCAGGAGACGCCGCCCGCTCGCCTGCCACGAGCAGCGCCGCCCCCGCGCCGCTCGCTCCATCGCCCACCACCTCTGTGGTGCTACTAATAAGCTATGGTTCCTAAGCTCCTATGGTACCTAACGAGCCGATGAAGGAAGCGCAGGTCGAGGGGGAATATTCCTCCGGGGTGGAAGCGCACGGGACGCGCGCGCAGCTGCAGCAGGAAGAGTCCCACCAGGCGCTCCAGGGGACGCCGCCCGCTCGCCGCCACGAGCAGCGCCGCCCCCGCGCCGCTCGCTCCATCGCCCGCCACCTCTGTGGTGCTCCTAATAAGCTATGGTTCCTAAGCTCCTATGGTACCTAACGAGCCGATGAAGAAGCGCAGGTCGAGGGGGAATATTCCTCCGAGGTGGAAGCGCACGGGCCGCGCGCGCAGCTGCAGCAGGAAGAGTCCCACCTGGCGCTCCAGGGGACGCCGCCCGCTCGCCGCCACGAGCAGCGCCGCCCCCGCGCCGCTCGCTCCATCGTCCGCCACCTCTATGGTGCTCCTAATAAGCTATGATACCTAAGCTCCTATGGTACCTAATAAGCCGATGAAGAAGCGCAGGTCGAATGGGAATATTCCTCCTAGGTGGAAGCGCACGGGACGCGCGCGCAGCTGCAGCAGGAAGAGTCCCACCTGGCGCTCCAGGGACGCCGCCCGCTCGCCGCCACGAGCAGCGCCGCCCCCGCGCCGCTCGCTCCATCGCCCGCCACCTCTGTGGTGCTCCTAATAAGCTATGATACCTAAGCTCCTATGGCACCTAATAAGCCGATGAAGAAGCGCAGGTCGAGAGGGAATATTCCTCCGAGGTGGAAGCGCACGGGCCGCGCGCGTAGCTGCAGCAGGAAGAGTCCCACCTGGCGCTCCAGGGGACGCCGCCCGCTCGCCGCCACGAGCAGCGCCGCCCCCGCGCCGCTCGCTCCATCGCCCGCCACCTCTGTGGTGCTCCTAATAAGCTATGATACCTAAGCTCCTATGGCACCTAATAAGCCGATGAAGAAGCGCAGGTCGAGGGGGAATATTCCTCCGAGGTGGAAGCGCACGGGACGCGCGCGCAGCTGCAGCAGGAAGAGTCCCACCTGGCGCTCCAGGGGACGCCGCCCGCTCGCCGCCACGAGCAGCGCCGCCCCCGCGCCGCTCGCTCCATCGCCCGCCACCTCTGTGGTGCTCCTAATAAGCTATGATACCTAAGCTCCTATGGTAACTAACGAGCCGATGAAGAAGCGCAGGTCGAGAGGGAATATTCCTCCGAGGTGGAAGCGCACGGGACGCGCGCGCTGCTGCAGCAGGAAGAGTCCCACCTGGCGCTCCAGGGGACGCCGGCCGCGCGCCGCCACGAGCAGCGCCGCCCCCGCGCCGCTCGCTCCATCGCCCGCCACCTCTGTGGTGCTCCTAATAAGCTATGGTTCCTAAGCTCCTATGGTACCTAACGAGCCGATGAAGAAGCGCAGGCCGAGGGGGAATATTCCTCCGAGGTGGAAGCGCACGGGACGCGCGCGCAGCTGCAGCAGGAAGAGTCCCACCTGGCGCTCCAGGGGACGCCGGCCGCGCACCGCCACCAGCAGAGTCGCACCCACGCTACTAGCACCAACGCACGCCGCCCTTGTCACTTTGCCCGTCGCCCACGCCAGTGACACACGGAACCCAGTGTTCACTATTGTAGCAATACTCGTATAAGCTGTATTGATAAACTGCGTTTTTAGTACAATGAGAAGTACTATTTCGTATAGAGTAATAAAAGCAACATACTGCAATAACGAGCGTTTACACGTAAAAGTTAGAACGCAATACACCAGCCGTCCTTATGGCCTCTTCACAAGCGAGTAAAATGGACCCTTTGCAAATTAAAGAATGTGTCTATCAGAAATTGGTTTGACTCAGGAAGTAGAGTTTGCGATTCTGTGTACTCATGCGAATACATGTGTATGACGGCCGAGACTGGGCAAGGTATTTACTGAACTGATTTTATATATTTTGATCTGCTCAAAAGTGTTATCAATGAAATTTTTCTTTTTAGAGTATCGATATAATGTCTTATTGTTGTACAATATTGTATAAGACAATACATTAGTTGCACTATTACCAGTACAGTAATAAATACTCAAACGCCTAATAAACACATAGTGACTTTAAATTTCCAGTATGTATACTTCATTTCTACTGTAATCAAATAAAAGAGTGCGTAAATAAAATCATTGTTGCCTTCACCCAATAACGTCTGAAGGAACTTGGTGGATGTCGTGATGCGTTTCTCAAAGTGGACAGACGCAAGAAGTCGAAGTAATCTTTCACAATGTATCATGACAGTCTTAGAAACAAATGTCATCAGCAAAATAGTACAAAGACACCCAGAAATGAATGTTACTATCACTGGCATGGACAAGTTTAAAAAGTTGTAATTCTCAGCAGAAATAATTTGCACTAAGGAAATATTAATAACGTGCTGAAAATACGTCTCACAGCACACCAAGCCCTCATAAGGTACGAGGCAACAAATTCCACGTTGACATGACCGGGAATTGCGTTTGATATGCAGCAAGCACTTCATTCACCTCACATCCGTACTAATTTGTTTTTCATCTGCAGGCAACTGTGGATTTACAACCTCGTAGTGCATGATGTAAATGGAGATTCAATTCATATCTGGGTGGATGGCGGAGCTAGCTGGGAGACCAAAAAGTACCATCATGTTTGATGTCTAAACAACTCTACAGTTCTAGCAGACTAGAAAAAGGTTAAGGTCCTGGTCTGGTTCTCATGGTAGTCGGAACAACAATAAAAATGCATTAGCATTGTGATAGCACTTCATACATGGTCTTCGCACATAATGTATATATAGTCTCTTCGATGAAGTAGCGTTAATTCCCTCTTTTAACACGTATCTTTCTTCACATCTACTGAAATTTTGAGACTATTGAGAAAGAAAAGTACATACACACCAGCAGATTACTCTACCCTTCAGAGCTGTGGATTGATATCAGAGCAGCAAAACAAAATAAACCTTTACGTGCGAGAAAATGAAGAAAGGAATGTTCTTCTCCTTTGCACATCTTATTATGACCTTATTCTGTCGCAAAACGTGTTAAGGAAGATTCGGTGCAATTCAGAAAGCTGCAAAAAATTTCTGTAATAAATAAACAGTTTCTGTATTTTCTTTGCTTGCTCATATTTGTGGTATATTGGTGCAGATAACTGCTAAGAAGATAAATCTTCAAGCAAAGAAAAACTATTTTCTGCGAGAACGTATTTTTCCCTTCCAAGGAAAAATATCCCAGCTACAAAATGCAAGTGTTGAGAAAGTTATTACATTCCACATTAGTTTCGACAGTAATATGAAGACATTCAAGTGTGAAATCTAGCCCTAAACACTGGCACGGCATGGCACACCCAAATCGCATCAGCATTATGTCGAAAGTTAAGACAAAGAAACTGAGGTATAGGAACTAGATCATGATGGTAGTGGCCCAAAAATTGAGATTAAGCAGGATGGTCTGTAACATATTTGGTTTTGCTCGTAGGTGACAATATAATGCAGGTAAAGACATTTATAAACATTGCGATGTACTCCTCATTTTTTAATAACCCTCTCCTGATTTGTGGTTATACAGCTCACATTTAAAGCAAGAGCTTGAATTCGATTTTTCTCTTCCATAAGAAGCCAAAGTTCTTACGAGCAGTGCTACAACCCTCATGAAACCTTGTGGCACCCCCAAAGCTTCCGTCGACGGCCCGACTCGATCGTCTTCAGACGCCCCTTCTCCGAAAGTGCGTTTGCGGCGCGCATGGCAGCTGGTTCGCTTGATTAGTTGCAGAGTTTTTAACTAGTCGCCGCCCGCGTCGCAGAAGGGTTGCGCAGTTTTCGCAGCTGTGCTCCGTCGCCGCGACCGCCCCAAGCCCTTCCGCCGGCTGCTGCGGCGAGCAAAAAAGCACGCCCTATGCACCGCGCCCTCCCGTCCGCCTCCCTTCCCCGGCCCCCTCCCCGCCCTTCTTCCCGACCCCCTTCCCCGACCCCCCTCCCCGACCCCCCTCCCCGACCCCCACCCCGACCCCCCTCCCCGACCCCCCTCCCCGTCCGCCCGCCCGCCCTCCAGCCCACTCGCCCCCCTCCCTCCCTCCACCCTTAGGCTCGCCCTCCAGCCCGCCCGCTCGCCCTCCAGCCAGCCCGCCCGCTCTACCACACTCCCGCCCCCGCCCGCCCCCGGGCGCGCGCGCGCAGTAGAAGAACCAACAAAAGCGACTGAGGAGACGTTTGTCGCTTCATTTTGGACGGCTGCGCTACGCGACAGTCACAGCCCCCTGACAACCAAACTTTCCAGTTCGCCATTGTGTCCGCCCAGCGAAGGACACGGTTCGCAGCCGGTGCACTCTGAACGAACTGAAAAGTCGTGAGTTCACCCATACCATGAATGACGGATTTTCGAGGCGTGAGATGAGCTGTGATGGTCGGTCGTTGCTGGGGAGTCATTTTTGGAGAGAACGTCTCGACAGTATGCGTGTAACCTTATAGCCTGAATCTATTGTAATTGAGACAACCGACTACATTGGTTTATTCAAATGTTAGTAGATAATTGCACAGTCCGATAAACCTAGCGTAATGTACTGTGGGGAGATGAAGTAACTTGTCATTGATTTCCTTATCAGAAACACTAATGTAATCAAGAGAACCTTTCTGCCGAGACTGTGTAGCAATATACTCTTAAACCTAAGCCTACTCTGCCCAAATAGTAAAGCGTCCTCGAATATCATGAATACAAGTAAATAAATCTGAAGTGCCTGTGATTTACAGATTTTCAGCTTTTATACATTTTTTCAAGTTACTTATTCGATTACTAAAATGCATCTCACATAAAATCACAGTAAGTCTTACTTCTCAAAAATTTAAGTAAAAAACAAACTAAAAACAACTGGGAGCCCATGGGAGCAACATAGTTCTCGTTTTACCGTGATATCCCCCAACGGTTCTGAAAAGATGATATTTTTGACACACACACACCCTCGCATTACTTATAAAGATGGCATAGGTTATTTTTTCTCTGTTAAATTATGTTACCCTTAGAAAACTGAAAAATTGAGAAAACGTCAATAAATGTATTTTGGGCAGCGATAGATGGTAGCTGGCAAGAGGACGTGACAAGACTGTAAAGTTTGCCAACACCGTTGGTTAAATTAGAGTGAAATTAGAAAACTTTACTAAGAGAAACTCTGTGCCATTCAGTAGCACCAATAGTTTAATATTGAGTTAAATGCAATTCCCAAGCCATCTGGGCTTCATTGTTGCTGAGCGTTACCTTACGAGACACGGGGAACGAGCAGGGCCGGATGGAGCGGGCAGAGCTGGCGGAACGGGAGGGACGGAAGGAGATGGAGCGGAAAGACAGCAAGGAACGGGCGAAGCACAATACGCAAAAAGAGCGAGAGGAATGAAAGAAGCGAATGTACAGTGAGGAGTGGCGCAACGGACGGTAGTGAAGCAAAAGAGCTGTCGAGTGGAAGAAATGAGCGTGGTGGAGAGGCGGAAGAAGAGAGAGGAGAGAGAGATAACGGAAGGAACAGTCCTGATTTTCGGAAATTATTGATGGGATTTTTTCTAAAATTAGCTATTAATTTTGAGTTGGTTTTCATATGTTTTACTGAGATTTTGGAGTTTTCGTGTAAATTAGACCATAACGTATGTTACATGAGTTTCTTTGTACAGCCCTGATTTTTGGAAAATATGGAATGTTTTCCAACTGCCTACAATTAGCCTTTGCCTACAATTAGCCTTTTTTGTGCAGGGTTTCATATTTTTTCTCAAAGTTTTGAGTTTGCGCGAATATTTTCCAATAAGAGGATAGATTATATGTTTCACTTTATGCAGTCCGATTTTTGGAAAATATGGGCTGGATCACTTTTCTTCTTGAGCCTAAAATTACCCTTTAATTTTGAATGCATTTTCGTTGCCTTGCAATGACGAAAAGTTGTATTTTCTAGGTGCGCGCTGATACCTTTCGACTAAAGCTAGCAACACTCACGATTCTGGGATATCCACAGGAAGCTAAAATTCGGGAATAGAACATTTAATTAGCCTAAAATTATCCTTTAATTTTGGATATGGTTTGGGTGAGTTCGATTTTGGGGCGCTGCTAGTTTTATATGGTTGTGGAATACGCTGGATGGAATGGGCTCCCGCAACCAATCAGATAACGTTCTGTCATGACTAACCAATCAGGTAATGTTCTATAATAATATACCTACTTGAGAACACTCTCATTGGTTTATAAAAATTTCAATACATGCTTTAGCTGTTTTAAAAAAATTCTCGCGGGCGGCGAGGTGTTGGCAAGACTGTGATGGCAATAGAAGATATTGCGTGCCATAGGGCTAAATCTACAACGCATGATGAGCGGGAGGAAAAGATGAGCGAAAGGGGTTAGATGGGCAGGGCGGATGTTATAGACAGGACGGCTACGGCGGGTCAGAAAGGGCAGTGCGGGGAAGGAGCGTGCGGGGCAGACTGCTTAGTAGACGATTATGAGAAATAAATATCCGGGAAACGTAGGCTAGTCATCTACATAGTACACAATAACTGTGTTCGCTACCAGAACGTCTTTAAAGTAGGTAACACAAAGTCCTGCAGTTTTTGACAGAAGATACTGAAATTCTCAAAAATGTACATGGGATCAGCCACGCATAGTAGTAGTAGTAGTAGTAAGAAGAAGAAGAAGAAGAAGAAGAAGAAGATGAAGAAGAAGAAGAAGAAGAAGAAGAATCGTCTCCTGTATTATTTCAGTAGTATACCTTTGGGTTCCGGCTCTCACACGCAACCAATCTTTATAAATGAGGGCTCTAAAGAAAGAGAATTTCACGGAGACTTGACGAATTTCACTTTGACTTTAAAATATGGATGATTTCTTTAAAAAAACGTATCGAAATATTCATGTAAAATGCAACCCGCATCACATGTCAACATATATCGGCAAAACACTCATAAACAAAGCGATTTAGAGCCTTAAAATGTAAAATTTTGAGGCCAAAGGCCCCAAAGAAACGTTTCTCACACCATTATCTACAAGATGAGACATTCCCCGATCCATTCAATTAATTTTCGGTTCCACGTTTCAATACTATCAAGGCCATCTCAATATTTCAGTCCTTCCTGCTGGTAGCAATGTTTGTAGCGACACGCTTAGAAGGCTCAGATTCGACGATCTTTATTTACGCTTTCTGTTAACACCGTAGCTTGTGCAGTCTGACGAGGTTTATTTGCATAATCATTAATTCAAGATTTGCTCTCCAGCAACAACTAGAAGTACTATTATAGTTGCTTGATACCTATGCCCATGAAGATTATTTCTTATGCGTGTAGTGAAACTATTCAATTAACGTTTTTTCATGGTCTGTAAGTGCTGTGTATTTAATTGTGGAGGGATGTGGGTGTTCAGTGAAGAGTGAAGACTGTGTTTGTGTTTTACCTGTACCAATATTTTCGTTATCATTCGATGAAATTTTCAAGTCAACAGGTTCAAGTCAACAACATAGCTTTCTCAAAAGTAAAAATCTAATATTTTTGTGACTATCACGAAAAACTAAAACCTAATTGACAAAGAATATTGAATAATTACTTCAAATGTCTTTAAGTAAGTTTTGGGAATTGTTCCAAACAAATTCTTCATTCTCCATGGATAAATATTTATTGAAAATTTCTTGTACATAATAATTGCACTATTTTTTAAATTTATTTGTAATTGTGTTAGTACATTGCAAGTTACCTTTATAGATTTTAAACAAATAAGCACGTTTCGTTAACTACTTGCCCTCTTAGAATGAAAATAGAAGGATAGGGATGAGTGTGGTGTCTAACATGCGAGTGTTCTCGCACGGGTACGCAGAGGTATTGGGGATAAACTTGTGCAATGGTACAACACAAAGAACAAACTTTTTAAAGTAACTAAGGTAAAATAGCTTGAAATAAATGGAAAACAAAAATCAAAACGCGCTAGCCTACATTACTAGGTGAATCAATTAAAAAAAACAACTAAATTTAAAATTATAGAAAGAATAGTGCAAGTCACACGACAACTGCCAACCATCGCAGTCCAAACGCACGGTTTAAATGTTGGCGGTACCTGGAAGTATTTACACCAACGCTCAGCTGCAAAACTCATATTGTAAATAAAACACCGTTTGATATTAAACTCAAGGTGTCGGTTCGTTATGATATTAAAAATGCAAACATCGTTTGAGCAACATTCCCATGTACCGAAGTGGGCTTACTAATGCCTACTAAATTGTTTCTAATGCTAACAAATGGTATTTAGTACTCAAAGGTGAAAACATTAGTTTGATTATTTTTTGGCTCGGAATTTCTTTTCTTCAGGTACGTAAGAACGAAGAAAATAATTCAATACTTTTTAGTATACAAATAATTTTTCAATTTTCTCACCCCAGCAAGCTGGCATCCTGACTCTCCAAACCCACTCGGTTCTTCATAACAAATCAAGAAAAGTTAAATAATATTGCAATGAGTAGGTCTGTTCTTGCCCGATCCGGTATTTTCGCACAACTTTATTTGGCTTTCTCAAGAGTAAAAACCTTTCCTATTATTTGACTATCAAGGAAAGCGAAAAGCTAACTCTCAAGGAAGATTGAAATTTTTCTTCAAATGTTTTAAATAAGTATTAATTGTTCCAAGAACATCTCTCTACAATGTTGAATAAACTTTAATTCAAAATTTGTTTCAAATATCAATTGCATTTTTATTTTGTTTGATATTCTGGAAGTACATTTGTAGTTCCTCTCCTTTATGGAAAGGATAGACAAATGGATAGGGAAAGGGTGGGATTTAACATGCGAGAGTTTTCGCACGGGTACGCTAGTAATAATAATAATAATAATAATAATAATAATAATAATAATAATAATAATAATAATAATGCCGCGACGAATGGAAGGGCGTGGTGTCGTAAAGTTGACAAACCACCACACTAAGCAGATAATAGCCATGAGAATGTATTTTGTTTGCAGGGAAAGCAAATATTTCTCAACTCCACAAGGTAGTCGTAGAGATGACAACTATACACCCCTAAATCTAAAAAAAAATATATCAATCCAACAGTCATCCTTCATCATCCACGGTGCATATCCTACTACGGTTGACAATCCAAATGTCAACGAGGAAATTTTCCAATGGCTTTGTACAGGATATTTGTACCCTGAGAGTGAAGGCTTTATGGTGGCAATCCAAGATCAGGAAGTCCCAACGACGAACTACCTTAAATACATAATTAAAGACCCAGAAATGCATAGTGATGAGTGCCAAATGTGTGGGCGAGATCGTGAAACCATCCAACATATGGTTTCGGGTTGCAGTGCACTAGCCCCAGCAGACTACAAAACGAGACACGATCTAGTGGGCCAGATCATCCATGCCAAGCTTGCTAGGAAATATAGACTCCTGCGGGACACTGATAGACCGTACTACCACTATCATCCAGAAACGGTGCTTGAAAGCTAGTCCCATAAGTTGTACCGCAGTATTCTGTCAGAACAATTCAGCACAATAGACCAGATGCTCTGGGATAAACCTGTCAAGAAAGTTTGGTTTATCGATTTTGCAGTTGTCAATACCAGCAACATGATGCTAACATATAAGGCAAAAATCGATAAATACCGACAGCTAGCGTATGCAGTGAGAAAACAGTGGCATGATGCAGAAGTTAAAACTGTTCCATTGTCTTATCAGCAACCGGGGTCGTACCAAAGGTTCTTAGAAGATCGTTAGACGACCTAGGTATAGACAAGATTATCATCGCTCTTCAAAAATCAGTCATCATTAGTACGTGCTCATTGGTCAGGAGATTCATGAGAGGATACGTGGGATTCTGAAGTTTTTAAATTTAGCTCTTATTTTAGAATTTTACGTTTGAAATTTTATATTGTATTACATTTATAAAATATTGTAAAGGTTACCATGCTTTGATGTTGTATCTTTGTGGTAGTTGTTTAAGACCGATAATTTGTGGAAACTCAAAGAAATAATAATAATAATAATAATAATAATAATAATAATAATAATAATAATAATAATTAGACGTAGAAGTAGAATAGATTTCCGTGTACCGAAACGGTTGTTTCGAAACAGACGCGAGGAGATTCTATTGCAATCTGACTCAAAAATCGAATTGCAATGCTCAATGCTGTCACTCCTTTTGGGCAGGAATCTGGGAGGAGATCAGATCCTACAATAAAGACGCATCTTGGATTCAATCTGAAGTTGATGCTGCCCAGTGGCGGCTCGTGACATTTCTTCCTGGTGGGGCCAGGTGTAAAAGCACGAATATAATCTCAGAATCAATAGCTTATTTAATTAAAGAATCATCATTTAATCAATTGTTTAATTAATATTATTTATCGGTTAATTATACATTTAAATCTATAAGTTTTCTACAAAAAACAGAAGTAGGAATTTTTATTAAGCCACTTAATCAAATATTGGTATGTCAACGGAAACAAAAGATTTTTTACAAAAATTACGCTAATGCCATAGCTTATCTTTAGGAATGATGAAAGTTCGAAAAGGGAACGTATCGTAAAATTAAGACAAGTTGACTTCGAATTCTTATGCCAATTGTTTAATCGGCTTGCAGAGAAATAAAATCAGCTACATGTCTTTGTACATTTCCTCCATATACACTTCATACATACAATTTAGCAGCTCTTTCTTTGTCATGTGTGAGTTATATTTATAAATAGAAGAATTGTTTAAATGATCATCTAACACACTATCTAGATTGCCGAGTAACTATAAGTCTAAAAAATTGCCACGGTCTTTTGAATCTTCAGATTCATCATGCCCTCTCAATACTACTAGTTCATGAATGACGAGTGCCGTGGTACTTCACTAAACACTCAGTTAGTCTACCTAAATGTCTATTTTTGCGACTTGTTCATTATGTTTCTTGATTGAAATTTTCATTGTCGAATCAATCTGTACAACAATGTTCACAGTTCCAAATGTTTTAAATTTGCAAGCATTTTCTAAATGCAATGCACTATCTTCGTGTTTCTTTATTCTTTCGTTCAAATGTTTCAGATCCTTACAGCCTACTGTCGTCCACAATCCCTCACCAAATAATAAACAATAAAAGCAAAATTAGCTTTGTTTTCACTCACAGTCAACCATGATTTTTTTCTGAAACCACGAAATACAGAATGTTTGCTTCTTCTTCCCATCAGCTTGTGCAAATGATAAGTCAATCAGTTGATGTGCTCCTAACCGTTTAATATAATTTTTTTCTTCACATCTGAGTGAAGAAAACGGAAAACAGTGTAATGAATCCACTGAGTTCATCTTACAGCGCGCAGAACTTGAGGTGCACTTTGAAAACGGCGCGCTCAGACTGCCGTTTCTCTGCAAAGGATCCCGCTGGTGCGGGCCCCTAGGACAGCTAAAATTAGCAAAGCAGTGGTCGCGCCCAGTACGAAAGGGCGCTGACCTTGGAAACAGAGTGGGGTTACCGTTCCGGGGCCCAAGCAAGGCGGGCCCCTTGAGCACTACTAACGCTATCTTTGAGTGCGGCAAGGAACTATGACCCTCAATTCTTGGTTATTGGGACTTGGAATGAGTTCTAGGGACGAATTGTCGATCTTCACGAATAAAGAATTCCAATGAAGAACTACAAGTATGACAAAGATATTACTGTAAAGATATATGAACAGTTTTGTGCTTTATTAAATATTGGTGGGGCCCGGCCCCTGTGGCCCCTTAGGACGAGCCGCCCCTGATGCTGCCAATGAACTTGTGGAAACAGTGGAAGATGTTCACCAATTCTCAGAAGAGAACCTCTTCCAAGCAATTAAGATCACGGGAAACTGGAAATCCCCGGGATTGATAAGACCCAGATTTATTAAATTAAGAAATTAACAGCAATACATTCTCATCTAGCAAAGGCTGTTGATAAAATTTTAGAACACCCAAAGGAACTCCCGGAATGCCTCACACGCGGCATCACGTATTAGCTAACTAAAGCGGGAGACAGGTCTTTGGCGAAGAACTACAGGCCAATCATTTGTTTGTCAGTACTGTGCGAAGTTATAACTGCAACCATAGCTGACAAAATGTACAGACACCTAGAAAAGAATCATCTGGTGCCAACTGAAGGAAAAAAGATGTCGTAAAGGCTCTAATGACTGTAAGGAAATATTGCTACTGAATGAAGTCATCTTGAATGATGTAAAGAAACGAAAACGTAATTTGAGCATGGCTTGGATTGACTACCAAAAGGCCTTTGATAGAGTACCCCACGATTGGATTTTGAAGATCATGGAGATCTATCGATTTCATCCTAAACTTGTTGAGTTTTGCAAAGCTAGTATGAAGTTGTAGAGTACCAGGTTACTAATTCACAGCGGAAGGGAAGCAATAGAAACCAGAAGTATTCAGATTAACAGGGGTATTTTTCAAGGAGATTCACTATCCCCTCTGCTGTTTTGCATTATTTTGATCCCACTATCGAGACAGTTGTCGCAAGCTGACTTTGGTTACAATCTCCATGGTGATGAAAGGCCAGTATCACATTTGTTTTACATGGATGATCTGAAAGTGTTTGCTAAGAATGAAGCGATTCTCTCCCAAATGCTGTCTGTCGTGAATGACTTTAGCAATGGCATCTGCATGAAGTTTGGTCTTGACAAGTATGCAAAAATCAGTTTAAAAAGAAGCAAACTGACAACGTCAGAGAGCACTGAAGTTGATACGCAGACTGTGATTCAAGATCATGAGCCAGGTAAAACTTACAAATATCTGGAAATTGAAGAATGTGAGACCATCTCGAACGACACAATGAAAGCGAGAATTCGCAAGGAGTTTGCAGAAGAGTGAGATTTCTCCTGCAGTCCGCTCTGAACTCCAAAAATAAAATATCTGCAATTGATAGTCTGGCGGACTATTAACTGGACAGAGAATGGTCGGAGAATGGACAGAGCACAGATCAATAAAGATTAATCATTTATGTGGCTTAAGAGGGGAAGAATGAAGCCAGAATTGGAATCATTTGTAATAGCTGCCCAAGATCATGCCTTGAGAACACGACATTATGATAAAGCGGTTCACAAAATTTCCCAAGATGATAAATGCCGCATTTGCCAGGAGCACGTAGAAACCATTGCTCATATTGTCTCAGGTTGTCCTATCCTAGCAAAGACCGAATACTTGAAAAGACACGACAGGGTGAGTAGTTACCTCCACTGGCAGATCTGTACCGCCCTCGAAGTTCCGAACACATGCCTCAAGTGGTACGAACACTCACCAAAACTGGTGACGTCTGTATGGATTGTGTACGATATTGTACGACCAACAAATGCAAACTGATTGCACGATAGCAACAAACAAACCGGATATAGTTATACGCGATTTGGAGAAAAAATCGTGTTTACTTGTCGCTGTCGCTGTACCGTGTGATCAAAACGTCGTTACCAAGGAGGCAGAGAAACGTCTTAAATACAAGAGTTTGGAAATCGAGATCAGCCGAATGTGGGGCGTAAAAGCACAGGTTGTACCAATAGTTATCGGAGCACTGGGATTTGTTCCGCAAAATTTGAGTAAGAACTTGTCTAAACTCCCAGGTAATTCAAAAGACTGGGAAGTTCAAGAAATCGCTTTATTTGGAACAGCCCACATTTTGCGCAATGTATTGTAGAGGCACCGTCAGTCCCTAGATCTAGTCCTTAGGTAGCTGAGAGCAACCTGGAGTAGATTTTATATTCAGCCGACACATAGCATCTACAGTCGTGATATAGAGGAATAATAATAATATTATTAATAATAATAATAAAGTAAAACAATAAGAAACGTTCTTGTGTAAAACAATTTTTTCTCGAATGAAAATAACGCTAAAGTTATGTGGTCAATTATAATATTCAATTTTCAGCATATCCCATTATCTTTAAAACATGAAATCTCTTCGCCTGATGAGTATTCTCTTCTGATCAAGCCAGTACAAAATTATGATCTACGTGTATTGTGCGGCAATGTTAGAAGCAAAAAATGTTAGCGAACACTTCACTAACCATCTCTTGCACCCTTATTGTGAACATCCATTCTTCTGGTTCACTCCATCGCTTATTCAAACTCCACATCGATGAGAAATGCGACATCACTTTTATTGCGTTGTCACGCGAGGAGGGATTTATTGATTCGGTCGCAATTTACGGTGCGAATAAAAATCATATGCCTATACCATAAATATCAATCGTAAATATTGTCGGGAACACAGAGCAAAGCATTCATTTCCGTCGCTGCCAGCACGAGCACACAGGTGCGCTCTAAACCAGGCTGCAGACCCGGGGCGCAAGAGCACGCTCACACTTTTCAAATCGTTTTTCATCGTTTTGCACCACAATCGACGGCTGGCAAACAATGTTTGCATGGCCCTTTCTCTGTGTTTTCGTTTCCGGGACTGCTTACGCCGTAAATCACGTTGTTGGGCGCAAATTAATTAAATTTCGGAGAATTGAAATTCATCGGATGGCACTACAAGATTTCAATGCTGTTTCTGCGATCAGCCAGCTGCCACTGAGGGCCGTCCTACGAAGGCGAGTGGAGGAATGCAATTAGACAGAACCGTATATAATTATGTTTTTATCCTGTATCTCATGAACTGTTTGTAATTATTTCTCTTTTCGTTACTTAACATTTACTCTCAATATTTGAGTCCTTTTTAGTTCCTTCTAATAATTTTAAAGAATTCTTCGTGGAATACTGTAAAACAAAGAAATAGAAAAACCCGTATTGTGAAAAGCGCATTAATAACATGTTTTGTTAATTACAGTTGAAACTGCAAAAATGATACAGTCAAGTTTCAAGAAAGTGTCGTATACGTCTGTGAAATTTTTGTAGTGATCGTCAGTATTTTTTCTAATTCAGCTTTATCTTTTTTATTAGCCCCCTCCCTTCAAATTGTTTCAATTCGTTTAATAAAGGCGATTGGCCCGTAAATTAAGAGAATTATATTTCTTTTATAAATTAACTCCTACCAGTGGATTTGCATCAGAACATCTTGGAAACGTTTCTATTCTTTAATTGAATGTATTCAGCAAAAATGCATAAAAATTGACATTTAAAACGATAGCTATCAGCAAAAGTTTGAAAATAATTCCATCGCACAAACCCCTAACATAATTGAGGAACAATCTAATTATTACAATTTCGGTGGAAGGTATTTCATAATGACTCGATTCAATGACCCCTCAACCACAAATGATTTAGAGATGAGGTCTATCGTTAGTCTAAATACGTGAGAGTAAATTAATTAATTAAATTTCTAAGATACGAAGAAAATGTTTAATCATGTTTCATTTTCTCCTATACGGAGTCGTATAAGTAATATAGAGGAACTTATTTAATGCTGCAGCAAAAAACGGCGACAGAAAAACTCGTGTGGTGGGGCCTTGATATAGAAAAAGTGTATTAATTTTCTTCCATTATACAGAAAACTAGGAAAACCCGGCAGACATTCTGCCCTCCATCTCCCTCTTTCCCCTTTCTCACGGTCTCCCCCTCCCTCCCCTACCTTGTCCATCTGTCTCTGCCGCTCTCTGTCCCTCTCAACCACATTTAATTACAGATTCTGCACATCTCTCAGCAGGTCAGGTAATATTTGGAAGCGCCGGACCAGCAAAAATGTAATAGAATGTTCAAGAAAATTTCATCCTGTAGATTATTGTGTGTGAGAGAAACGTTTCTTTGAGTCCTTCTGCCTCGAAATGATAGTGTTAAAGGCCATAGAACGCATTGTTCAGAAGTTTTTTAACGATATCGATTATCGATCTTGCCGAATGTGCTGCGGGTTGCATTTGACGTAAATATTTAGTTTTGTTCAACAGCGCCATGTAGTGGAGTTACAACAGATTTAACACCACATGAACCTTCTCGGTGAAACAAGAACGTAGAAGCCAACTTTCATGGAGATTGGTCTCACAGAGCCGGAGTCTAGAAGCTCCCGTTACAAAAAAATACCCCAAATTCAGTGTTGCCAGTCATGATGAATGGCAGGCCCAGTTTTTTCCGAAAAAAAAATGTGTTTGAGAAAATTGAGGTGTAAAATCACTTCCGAAATTAAAAGCGGTCACTACGACACTGCAGACGGTGGCGTCTCCTGCGCCGAGCACATCCTCGTTTCTCCACGCAATCGGTGAAGCTGTCGAGTAATATTCTGTAAGGAAAGCAACGCGTGGTTTCCATTAGAATACGTTAACAGGATCAAATGTTTGTAGGTTCTGTTCAACAAATATTTTAAATGTACTTATTGAAATTCCAGTTTTATTCATAATTATAGCCACGGTACACGGCGACGTAAACATAAATGATGAACACGACACAACATTTATGAAAAACATTGAATCTCCTGGAATGCTCGAATTGTTATTTTAGCACATACTCATATAAACTAGTGCCTTGGGCTTGAGATTGCATTTTTGAACAAAACTGGAATTTCAATAAGTACATTTAAAATATTTATTGAACAGAACCTACAAACATTTGATCCTCTTAACGTATTCTAATGTACGCCACGCGATGCTTTCCTTAGAGAATATTACTCGACTGTTTCACCGTTTTCGTGGAGAAACAAGGAAATGCTCCGCGCTGAAGGAGGCGCCGCAGCCTGCAGTGTCGTAGCGGGTCGGTTTGAATTTCGCGCCCGGAAGTGATTTTTAATCTCAGTTTTCTCTAGGACAACATTTTTTTCGAAAAAATTGGACCTGCCATTCTTTATGACTGGAAACACAGAATTTGGGGTATTTTTTGTAACGGGAGCTTCTGGACACCTGTAGAGATTGCTTTATCTAACTTGTTGTGAAGTCAAAAACCACAATTTGTCTTTAATACCGAAAAGTTGGTTTGCGGTAAAAATTTCCGTTCGTATGTAAACAACACTAGCACCTTCACTATTTCTAGGAGTTTTACAAAATAAATATTCCCCGGTCTATCTGGCCCGACGCAAAGCACTACAATTTTGATAACATTCTTTAAATTTTGATGGTAACTTTATAAGCTTCCCCTGAAACATTTTCAAACTTTTCTTATAAACGGCTTCAAATTTTTCCTTAAATTTCTTGTAAGAATAGAGCGAAATACCCTTATAAAGATATCATATCGATTTTCACTATTAACTCATAATTTCTAGTAATTTGAAAAATTTGAATTTTCCGGCGTCTTCCTACTTCATTTTTGACCACTCTAAAAGTCGACAGTCAAACATTCACGAATTCCATAAAGTAGCAGTAGAAATTCAGTTTTCATTGAGATAATCAAACTTCTCACAATTAAAAGTTACTTAAAAATAAAAACTTGTAATATTTATAATTAAAATAAAGTCTTCTAATATTTATTTGAGAGATCGTGTTTAAAAAGTGAATACATATAAAATAGACAGTACTACTATGAAAAATGGCGTTATCAGCCTGATTCGCTCAGGGGCACTAAGACTGGTTGGCACCAGCTGGACGCACATGTTTACATGTAGCGCATCCCACTACATGTAACATGAAGCTACAATAATCACTTCCTGCCAATGGACATGTGGTGGGAAATTTCAAATGACAAAGTTACGCATGTATATTTGCCCCTTTCGAAACGCAACTCTTCAAGCACAGATGTTCTACAGGTTAACGAAATATCTTTTACCGCCTTAAGTGGCTCAAGGCATCAATTGATATCATCATCAGAAAATATTTTAGGATATATCCCTGTTTCTAAATCCGGAGTAAGAATTCTGAGTTGTGGCTCGCCTAATAGATGTTTCATCAAAGAGAGATCTGACTTCGTGGAGAGTTACCACTTTGCCTGGATGGTTTCGAAGCCAGTGTTTAACACTTCGTCAGTAAAAGGTACTGAGGGGTAACATAAAATCTCACCTACTCGTAAACAAACAAGTATAGTAGTAATAATATGCAGTCAAATATTTCGGGGCAAAGTGCAATGGTAACGCTCCCCTTTGTTCCGCTCGACACTAGCACAATGTGGTTCAGAATAATAACATTAGCCTTGCTTTTGTTTGAAAAATCCAAAAGCAATGAATTGCAAATTTATAAAACTAAGGCATTAAAACAAATACTTTCGTATTTCTTCATTGTCATACCAAAGGCAATGTTTTCTATTACTTACGTTTATGTAAGGCACAGAGTAACATCAATAATTCGCTCTTCTGAAATTCTAGCCCCACGACACTTTCGCACAGTCGTGCCGACACTCTTCTCGACAAAATACTTGTTCTAGAACTGAAAGATCCCAAATCTGTGGGTTTTAAAAGCAAATTCCACTTTTCCCCGTAGTTCTACTTTACGCCACCTTCTCCCACCGCATTTATACTTACGCAAGCGCTAATGACCTTGTCACTTGACGTGACCGGAATCATCAATCAAAACTTTAATTTCATGTGACCGAGCTAACCTGGAGCATGTGCAGTTTCCTATCTGGAGCAAACTTCATATTTGTATTGTAATGGCACCGAATTAATTCCAACTGCAAATAAAAGAATATTTTCACGAAGCACGACAAAAGAACCGGTGGCCGCGCCAGGATTCTGTCCGAACTCCCGCTGGCCACCCCCCCCATTAGACACGCGCAGATGTCCGTGACGGCAGGGGCTGCGCGCGCGCGCCCGCGCCTGTCCCCGATGGTACTTTTCCATGGCCCCCTCGCCCACCTCCTCCCTTGAGATTTTCAGGTTCTTCCCCGGGCCATTAATTACTACCCCTGTTTGACATACGATTGAGAGGGAACGAGTGTATGTTTCTCGCTCAGTTCTCGGCCCAAAAAACCTCCGATGATTGGACAAAATTATTTTGCGACGCACTAACCTTTTGCCAATAGCTGACAAGCTTAAACAGAATTCTGGAAAGTTCTAGAACATTTTGGGTGAATTTGGTGGGGGAAGAGAGGCTGGAAAGACATCGTGAGCACAGCGCCAGAAGAGAACGTGCGAGGCAGTCAAGGAGGAAGGTCGGTGTCCGCTGCGGCGTCCGGAGCCGGCGAGATACATTTTTTTTGTCTTGACTTATAAGAGAAAGCGAATTTGTTAGGGGGGATATGTGCACGGCCTCCAAATATCAGTGGAACGTGGATTTCAGACGCCTATTTTCTGTCATAATAGCGGAGAGAAAGTGATTTATGCGAAACTCGTGCCTGAGCGCATTCTACTAAAGTGATTAGATCATTGATGGACTTGTAGCGATCTTCAGAGTGCGGAGTGCGGGTTGCCTCCGGGACGCGTGGACTGAAAGTACAGAAGCCATTGTGTCAGGCGCGTGAACATTATCTGCTGGCTGTTTGCGTTTGTCATTATCTGCTGCCTGTTTGAGAGTGAGCTGCGTTGTGCCTTTGTCGGCGCCCGAGACCCCGTACCTGGTCGACCCGCCTGCACCGGCCCGTTTTTGTCGCCTACCCCCCTCCTGGCAGTGCCCAGCGCGAGCCGGACCCAGACCCCGGCAGCTGGCAGAAGAGGTCGTTCAACCTGCTGGCTGGTTCCGTAAGTCACTTCCTTACTGCTGTATTACGCCCTTCAGGCGCTTCCATGATCAAAAGGAACGAACTTTTGGAAAGAGGAATTAGCATTGCCTTTTGATCAGACGGATAAACTAAGATTCTCGGCCGCGCTTGGTCGTCAAGAGAGAATCGGCGTAAATTTATGTTAAATTTTTGCATCAGCGACTTTTTTTATTTGTGTGTGTAATTTTGGAATTGGGGAGAAGGAGAGCATGCTCGCCGATTTTAGTGGTATTACCATGACCTCATTATTGAATAAATGCCACTTATTTTGTTAACCTGATAACAAGACTTTCGTTTTCACCGAACACCGACTTCCAACATCATCAACATTTTGAGCACGCCTTTCTACCTACTGAGCTAACCGGCAGCCAAGTCGTCCGCGCCCAACAGAACGACCGCGGCTGTCGCAATTAGCGTTTCCCGCCGTGCGGCTGTCGCAATTATTCAGAACGACACGGCTGTCGAAGTATCTTCATTATATGAAATTTTTCACACGGAATTCACAAAAAGTAATTATCTTCTAAATCAGGGCTGTTCACCTGCCGGCCCGCGCTTCCATTTACTGTGACCCGCGAAAGGTTATTAAACAAAAGTGAAAGTCTCTTGGCCCCATGTCGGGCGACAATATTGCGCCTAGGGCACGCGCCGTGCCGGGGTCAACACCTCTTAATGTGAAAAAAAATAAGTTTAGATTTAAAGAAATTTTCTAGTAAAATCATTCAAAATCAGCAATACGGGGTCACGTGTGGATCTCTCAAGTAATGAAAATAAGGCCCGCAACCATATTAATGGGTAAGTTGTGGCCCTTGAGGCCTTGCAAGTTGGACATCCCTGCTCTAAAGGCCCTATTAGTTTGTAGCATTTATTCATTTATTCTGAAACACCTGTAATATATATATATATATATATATATATATATATATATATATATATATATATATCGTTTGTAGCATTTATTCTGAAACACCTGTAATATATATATCAAATATTTAGCTGCAATATTTTAATTTCTTTTGTTTTGTAATAATTGGTGATAAATATATTCTAAACAATCTACATTCAATTTAAAATATCAAAAGCCAAAATTGAATAAAACGCTAATTACAATTAATACCAATATTGGGAATTTAAAGCGGCACAGCCGATGTGAAAAAAACTGCAATCAAATTCCTTGATATAACATTTTCATTGTTCTATAGAGTGCAAAAAAAAATTTCAAAACAATATTATCTCCCCTATTGTCAAATCTCAGAGTTACGGCTGATCCATCCTACCCTTTTCTCCACACATTCAAGTAAACAATGACGTCTCTTCTACGTGAGGGATTTGAAAAACCTACGCTCCGCTCCGTTATGGAGCATTATGCTCCCACTCCCTTTGGCGTCGAATGTCCGGTCGCGGCGCGTCAGTGATTTGTCTACGTGGAAGCCGCCTCTTCCGGCCGCCGCCGCCGCGCGGCGCCACGGGCTAAGTGCGGGCGGCAGCGCCTCGTGATGGATACGTCCCCTTTTTCAAAAACGCCCATAAATCACGGGAGGGCCCTCCTCCCGCCCCGGGTGCGGATGCTAATTTCTGCCTCTCCCTTTGCGTAACACGACTCTTCTCGAGCGCCCCTACACACGTACACACACACACACGTACACACGCTCGCATTAACGGCGTGAACTGCCCGCTAAAAGATGAATGGTGCGGGAAGTGATGGCGGAGACCGTGACTAAGCTAAGCTGCTCGACTTTCGCGCCTGCCGGAATACTGAATTAGCTTAGGGCAACAACTGTTCCTGCTGCACCACTCTGAGCGAAGTGCCCTCGGCAAAATTTTCGGCATTCGCTCAATGGCTCGGTCGAGTTCAGACGCTTTAGAAGAATTCCAGAAGCCGGCTCCTCTGATCGTGAGTTTTCCATGGCTTCTCTGATCAATACGAGGCAAATGCCGGAGAAGTATCGTAGCAAACAAGCCATGGACCGCACGCAATCTTTCTTTCCTCGTCCTTGCCTTCACCTCTCCCCTTAAGTACACACTCATACGCACAACTATTACACTACCACACATGTTGGGAGATCAGTTGGGCAGTTAAATCTTGTCCCGGCCGGGGCGGTGCCCGGCTGGGGGAGATACTTGGATGTGGGAAAGCATGCAAGCCTGCATGCTTTGTGTTGGATCTCTCGTCCCGGTGGGAGAAGAATACCGCCACCTCCAGGAATATAACATGCACAACACGTACGGAACTAATGACAATAACAGTTCATGCGCCCAGAAAAAACAATCAATCGAAGCTCGTGCTATTCTTCGAAGCCCCCCGTAGGGAAACGTTCAAAATAATTTTTAATTTTTTAAATGTTGCACTTCAAAATATGCCCAAATTTCGTTACTGACATATTATAACTTGAAAGCATCATAATCATTAACGAAGGAAATATAGAAACAAAAAAGATACAGAGAAAAGCATAGGAGAGAAAAATCAAAAATAAAATATTAATGAATAAGTTAAAAACGAAAATGTGAAAGTGCTGGTAGCAAACGTTCTGAATGAATGTGACCTTTATGTATTCAAGTTATGTAATCACGGGCAAAAACAGTAGCGAAAATGCCCAAAGATCGAAAAACTAAAATGAATATCAAAAATATCATGGTTTAAAGGCTAATGGAAAACAATTAACCTAAGAGGATTATTATTAATTACTAATCGACGAATAAATCAGAAGGCAGAATTCAGTGTGTGTGTGTGTGTGTGTGTGTGTGTGTGTGTGTGTGTGTGTATCACACAGATATCTCATGACAAACACATTTTAATCATAAATAATATAATTCTTCCGTGAAAGAAAGGACGTTTGTTTTAATTAGTAACATAATTGAATATTCAGACTTAATTTCCATATAATGTCTGCTACCAAATGTTCCTTCAAGTTATTATTGAAAAATTCATTTATATGAAACATTTTACACGTTATGCTAAAAAAGACATACACAGTACATGCTTCATTAAATTCTGATAACAAGAAGAGAAAAAACTATTGCCTATTTCGATTAAATCAATACTACCGAGATTTTTTAGTATTTCGGAATTATCACTCTTACACAAATCATATTGAAACTAGTGGTACTACAGAATGGCATAGACATTCTCGCACTCTTTATTCTATGTTGGCTTTTCAGTGTTGCCCAACCCTCTTCTCAACTGCCATCTATCGGCACCTAAAAGGATTTTTTTAACATTTTCTCAATTTTTCAGACCCCTAATAATAGAAATGAAATATGATTTCAGGAACATTATAAAAGGCCTTATATGATCCTATATATGGCCCTATATGAATTACAGGTATGCATTTTTGAAATAAAAAATTATGATCGCAGAATATGATAGAGGAAATAATTTTCTACAGATAGGAACAAGAATTATCCACATTTTAGGTATCGGGAACCTATAAAATTAATTTTTCTGTCGAAAACCAGTCCATGTTCGCTGCAGCATTACATAAATTTATGTATACTACGTATGTAGTATGCAAGAAAGTAAAAAGTATTCTGTAAATTTCTCTTTCTTGCGATAAAAGTTTTCATCTTATCGTGGTGTATTTTATCTGAGATCATCGTCCCATAAGTGCCATCAAATCAAGCTGATTGTGAGTAAAATACGAGAGCACTTTCAACAAAACTGCCGAACATGTGGCTGTTATGGTTAATCGATATTGTTTCCGAGAAGTTATTGGTGCCGCTGCTCGTGATCGTAGTTGAGACGTGCTGAAACAGCTTCCGATTCGAGAAAGTATCAACGCAACAAGAACCTGTAAAAACGCAACATAAATATTTTTGTATTACTCTGTTACGCCATTCGAAACAATGGTACAGCAGTTCAGCCCGAAACGGTCCAAACAAGGTAATTTTGCGAAGCAGAGAAGTTGCTCTCATTTGTAAAGATGTCTTCATTTTTTGAAACATTATCCAAAGGGGTTGCCTTTCTAATCATTCAGTAGAATATAATTACAATTATTTTACATTCAACTTACATTTTTCTTTGTTTATATGTATTCGATGATTCGTGTAATACTTTGAAACAAGTCATCTGTGAATCAAGGCTGTCTGAAAGGCAAGAGATGAAAACTCCGTAATTTATTTTATTCCGTATACTATAGTATAGTGTAGCGTCGTGGCGCGCTGAAACGGTGACTACCCGCGGCAGATGGCAGGATGTTAAACAAAGGGCGCAGAAGATGACGCATTGGGAATTTCTGCCTAGCGCGGATAAGGCGTGGTACGGAGGAAGCAATGGGGGCGGCGGGTAACGCCGAAGGGCCTATATAATGGCACGAGAACAATGCCTCCGTCTTCTTGTTTCTCAGCAGCGTCGGTGTGCGGTTGTGCGAGTGGCGCACGTGGGCAAGGGGCCGGCAATTCATTGTCGTGACGAGCGAGACATGCATTAGGTCTCAGATGTAGAGCGGTGTGGTAGCCGCTCGATTAAATCCCTCCTAGTAGTGGGATCTATTTAGTTAGTTAATTGTAAGCAGTGAAATTTGTTATTTGTGACTACAGTCTAGTTTATGAATAAACTCACTGTTATTACAACCCACTCTCGTCTGTGTTTTGATTACACCCGTATGACGCCACAATAGGGAGGAAAAGCATTAGAATCTCTTCAACATCGCACTCGAACTTTCGATCGTAAAATTCGTGTTTAATGGTCTGAGCTGTAACTTCGCACACACGTTAGCATTAAGGTATATTAGTGGTGTCTCTAAGATGATTACGTTTGGTACAGGTGGCGAGGACAGTCGCGCAGTGTTGTAGCCGAAAATTCCAATGTAAGGATGTATGGATATGCAGGGTGGACCATTTTCATCTATCGGAGCAAATATCTCGGAAACTACACGTTGGGGGAGGGAGGAAATGGGTAACAAAAGTTGCTTATTTTGGCGGGAGACATCCAATGATACCAAACTACACCCCCTACCCACACCCCCTGGAAGTGGGGGAGGGAGAAGAAAAAAATCTTAAATGCAAGACATCTTCTATTAACACTATTAGGAAATACTGGGCCCATAATCATAAATTCAGCCATTTTAATTCAAATTCTCATTCTATCACAAATTCTATTATTAATTCTCGATTTAGCAGTATCAGTTATTCAATCATATGTATTCGCTGTACGAACTACAATATATTCAAGAGAAGTAAATTAATGTCAACACATTAAAATTTATTTTTAAATGGTGGTTCCTATTTAAGATTTTTTCTTCTCCCTCCCTCACTCCCAGGAAGTGTGGGTAGGGGATGGAGTTTGGTATCATTGGATGTCTCCCGCCAAAATAAGCAACATTTATTACCCATTTTTCCCCCGATGTGTAGTTTCCGAGATATTGCTCTGATAGATTAAAATGGCCCATGTGTGACGCAAAACTCTTAAGCACAAAATAGTTAAAAACTTCAGGAGTAAGATCTCTTCATTCCATTCTGAGGATCGTTGAGATAAACTAATGGGAGGGGGGCTTACACGTATATGTATCATTTTCAACAAGAACGCGGGAAGGCAATATTCAGTCTACTTTCCGGTAGAGTGGAGTGTTATCACATTCAGTACGTTTAGTAGTCATAATAATATCCAAATTATGCGTTTCATAACACTAAGAGGAAAAAAATTCGACATGCCGTGCATTCACACTAATTTTATCATGGAAATCCATACCTGAAACTTTTCTGTTTAAAATGTAATATTTCATTTTTTCATGTTTTGGACTATATTACTTTGTTAATCAATGCATGTTTATGTATTACTTGTAAACGATAAACATTTTAAATCTTCTGAATCACTTTTGGCTTAAACTGGGTAACGCAGGATATTGGTTAATTTAAGTGAACAAAGAACTTTTCTCTTTCATTAGCTGAGGAAACTAGTATAATCCCTCCAGTCCTTCTGTGAATGATTCTACGTTGCATTAAATTCTTCTCTACCTGTACTTCAAAACTTACTTGACAATTTGCCTGGAATGTCAACAATACAATGATTTCACAATCTAATAAATAAGAACACGACGTTCATAAAAAGTAGTATACACCACCAAAACCTTTTTCATTGGAGTTCCTATCGACGAGTTCGTTCCCACTACAGTTATTGAAGCGGATGCCACACGCTCAGTTGAAGTTCAATGAAGATTGGAACAGAAGTTGCCTCCAGCTCTCGCTCACAGCTCGCTGGCACCGACGCTCTCATTCACTTCACCAGCGGGTAGTCATGTAAATGCTCTCCGCTACATAATCCATTTTCATGTATTTCATATCCCGAAAAAGAACGGAACATTGAACAGACAATAACCTTTTAAATTAGATATACTGCGTCGAAAGATGTGAGGCAATTTTCAACACAGCTCGTCTCTATTTAACACCTTCTTTTCCCACTTCAGACTAATACAACATCGAACAAATAGTTTATAGTATTTTATGTAACTTCAATGTTCATAAAATAAGAGCTTGATTTCAACTTAAAATCAGCTTATTTACTTAAATATTCTACAACGCAAAACTCTCTCCGAGTCTACACTATTTACAACAACCAAGATAGATAAAGTATTTTCGGCGTGAAACGCCTCCTTCTTCAGCGCCACAGCCACGGCGTGGCCAATAAAAAAAGCATCCAACTTACACAATTCAATTGCTTTTTTATTTCTGGGTAAATTTTTATTTGTGGACAAATATATTCATTTCTATTGTAAATAATAAACAATTTACATATTTCTGGAGGATTTTTTTAAAATTTATTTATGTAAGCTCGCTTTAAAAACATCTGTGGTCATTAGCGACCACTATTGATTTATACTGGAGATACATTTCTGTAGGCTTTATATGTTTCTGAAGTGCAAATTTTTGCATAGAAAGTATTTTCAAACCAACTTTGGTGTGCTCAGCCACTTGAAATATCAAAGGAGTTTATTAGATAAAATATTCTTAAAATTGTCTTAAGAGCTTGTTTTAGAAGTTTCGTTATTTCCTCCGAGGACAACTGTAAATATATGTTTATATTACTCGTTCACTTTACATTTGCAGACGGCAGAATTAGGAACTAATGTTGTTTTGAAAGTGAAGGCCCGAACAAACAACCGAGAATACACGAATGGTCCCGATGTCAATCAGCATCTGACCAATCAGCCGAAGGCAGCAGAAGCGCTACGGACACAGCTGACGAATTATGCCTTTCTGACAGTGAGCTGGAGTCGTGCTCTTAAATTATATAAGATAATATACAATAAAATAAATCACACCACACGCTATTCACAACATTCACATACAATATTTTTGCACTTATCACTGCTTAATGGTTATGTTCTTGCCCCGCTGGGGTTGTGTTTGCTGCTCACCGCCATCTATATCATATTATACGGTCAGTATATACTGCAGACGCGCGTTTCTCATTCAGTCGGCGGTGACTTCATGTAAACAGATCGCAGCGCTCCGTCTGCAAATGTAAAGTGAACGAGTAGTATGTATTTAAATAGAGAGGAGGGAATTATAGCGTCAAATTCTTCACAAAAAATGTCGTTAAAAATACATTTCTAACACAAATATTATTAAACACGTTTAACCAAATTGCTTATATATCGACCCCCCCACCCTGAGTCTTCCCTCTTCGTTATTCGATAGGCCGCGCAGCGCTTGTCGATTGTCACGGTGGACGGGCAGAGACTTCGGTCGGGCGGAGCCACGCCACGCGCAAAGTAATTGGAAGCGCACGAGCGGCGCATAATTCCGTCGCCTCTACCCTTCCCAATTCGGACCGCTTAACTCACCGCTATTCTAACGCCAGCGCCAACAAATTACGCCTCGAAAATGTTTTGCAGATTGTAGAAGAAATCGTTGATTTGTAAGCGAATAACGAATACATTCGTGACCATTTTTCGTTTTTTAATTTTGCAAACGTTGTGAACCTGCGACAGATTTTTGCTTACTGTTAGGAAATCCTACTGAAGTCAGCTTTAGTAACATCGGTACACTGTGTTACTAAAAGCAATAAATTTATAATTCAGAAACTTAGACTCATTAAATAGTAAACCAGCAGAGGCAGCTCAGTACATCAAATGATGTCACTGCAGTGCCTCTGAAGAGGAGGTCCTAGGATCGAGTTTCGACGGCGGCAGGATTTTCGACACTAGCTTGTCAGTTAGATCGAATTCAATCGCTGTCTGGAGGAGAACTCTACCGGCCGGCTGCTCTGATCGGTAGATTTCCGTGGTTTCTCCGATCAACACCAGCAGAATGCCGGAGCAATACTCTAACAAAAGTGCCACGGACCTTTCCCTAACGCGATCTTTCCCTACCTACGCACGATCTTTCTCTTCTTCACTAACACGCACTACACTCCCACACATAGCGGGAGGTCGGTCTGGGGCTTAGAGGTTGCCCCAGCTGGTGCGGTGCCTCTCTGGTGGGAGATGGCTCGTTGAGAAAAATCAGGTAGTCAACGGTAGGTCGGCGCCGGATCTCGCCATCCAGCGAGGGAAGATCACCGCCACCTCCTGATGAAAAAACATACACTACGCTTACGGGACTAATGACCCCCCCTTGTTGACGCGTCGGGAATCATTAACAATCAATCATTAAAAAAGTAAAGAACGCTTGAACCACGCGAATGATCCAGATGCCTACTGTTTCTTACATCATCCTACGATTTATACACAAACAGGGATTATGCAGGGAGTGGCCGATCCGTAGCCCCCGCGGTGAGAGGCCGCTTAGGCATGTGGGTAGATTTGCCGCTAAAAGTGTACTCGTAATCATGTCATACCCAATATACAAAATACACATGCAGACCCAAGAATTCAACAAAGCGATGTCCAAAAACGTAGCGAATGGTGATAAAATCCTTAGGCATAAAATCGTTTCACCCATTCAAGTAACTAATTTTGTACTCGGCCTACCCTCTGAAATAGATAAATTCTTAACTCATATTTCGAAAACAAATATTTCTTTTAATTATATTACTCAGAGAGATCAAGCAAATAATGTAGGACATGCAACATTCTTATATTTCAACAAAATATATAAACTGGTTCGTTGCTTCATGCAAATATATGTTAAACAAATTCACAAGAAAAGTTTTTTCGCTGTTTTTCGTGGAAACGTAACTGTCTCTGAACTATTTTAACTATAATAACATTGCTCGGGAAGTGGCAGTGTTTGCTTGGGAGGTGGCGGTGATCTTCCCTTTCTAGATGGCGAGATCCAGTGCGACCTGCTGTCGCGTCCCCTAGCGGCGTTTTCCACAATCAGGTATCTTCCAGCAGCGAGGCACCGCCCCAGCCAGGACAAGCTCTAAGCTCCCGGCATGTGAGGAAGTGTGGTGCATGTTAGTTTGTGTGTAAGTAAGGGATGAGGATGTAGAACAAGGAAGGAGGAAAGATCGCGCGCGATCCGTGGCCCGTTTGTTAGGGAACTGCTCCGGCATTCGCCTGGTGTTTATCGAAAAAAACACAGAAAACTATCAATCAGAGCAGCCAATCGCCAGTATTCTCCTCCAGAGATCTATTGATCTCGACCTAGCAGATAAGGTAGTGTCGAAAGTCCTGCCGCCGTCGGGACTCGTACCTAAGACCTCTCGGACAGGAGCACTACAGTGATATTATTTGATGCCCTGAGCCACCTCTCCCGGTTTGATTAATTAGTGATTCCGGGTACATCAACAGCTAAGGGTGAGTCCCGTAAGTGTAGTGCATACTTTAGCTCGGGAGGTGGCGGTGATCTCCCCCGCTGGAAGGCGAGATCCGGCTGCGACCTACCGGCGGCTAGCGGGAGATTCCCCATCCAGGTATCTCCCACCAGCGGGGCACCGTCCCAGCCGGCACAAGCTCTAAGCTCCCAACCACTCTCTCGGCATGTCTGGTAGTGTACAGTATTGGAGAGCGAGTATCGTAAACGTTACGCGAGTGTATTAATACCCATTACATCGAGTTTCATAGGGAACTTTTTCTGCGAATTATGGTAACTTTTATAAGTTAAACTTTTACACTGAATCGTTTCGTGGCAGTTGACATGCAGGATTCAGCCAAGGCCAACTAGCGGAAGTTCTCTACTCTGCCACAGGTGGGTTTAATTAACCATTGCGCTATTTAAATAGGGTCAAAGTGAAATTGCGATCCAATTTATTTTAAATATTCCACGTAAAAAATTGCTTCCAAAAAATTGAAACCAACAAAAAAGCAATCAAATAACCCTCACAACGAAGCCCCCTCCTCCAGGTAATTCTGGGGTTAAGGCAATGCTTTACGACTCGAGCCGACCAGCGATTGGGAGGATGCGGGTTTGATCCCCCACTTCAATAGATTTGCCCGTTATGTTTAACATCGCGGCGAGTTTGAAACGCCTGCCGAGATCGAAGTCGTAGGCCGACAGCTCTAATTAGTGCTTCTCTGTAATTTCCTGAATGCCTCCAGACGAATGTCAGAGCAGCAACAACCCAGACCTCGTGCTTATCTCGTGCCCTACTACCCGTTCACGTAGTAAATATGGGAATTTATAACTTCCTGCATCTCATACATTTTTAGATATTCAGAGCATTTGCGTAGTTATACAGATAAAATGTTAAAATGTGAACAAATAGTGGGTGATACGGCATTTTTAATATTATTTTTGGAATCAGCACACTTAAAATGATAAGAGTTAGGTGAACACACACAAAACGTTTTTTGGTCGTTGGCCTGTGTAATCTATATTCGTAAGGCCCATCCCACTGATCTAGAAAACTTCAGATAAGCTGTCAGCCTTGGTAGATTGTTTAACTGCGTTCCGTCGTGTCATGAAGATTAAGCAACTCGAGCCGGCGCGCGTTCTTGAATGAGTGACCGTTTGGGAACCCTCTAGATCTAATGGCGCTGAGCTTCTCGCCGAAGGGAGGGATAAAAAGCAATGACTGATAATGACTAACTAGCTTAACGAGGATTACTCCACGTTCGACGTCATGATTACGAGAACGTTACAAAGGGGAGAAAAAACTTCGGAGGCGGGCTTTGCCTGATGCCTTTGCCTGCTGCATACAACCAGAAAGGAAGCAAACTTATTTTTCTTTTCCAGAACGGGCTGTCATAATCGCTGGCCATACCGCAAATAGTCAGGGTTGCCTGATCTAGTAGGCAAATAGGCAGGCTTGCCTGATGAGGCAAATAGTCTCTCCTTTTGAAAAACATTTCCTCGTGTCCTCCCTCCTTTTTTACTTTCCAGTATACGTACGTATACACGGAGTGATATACGTAGTATAGAAAAAGTTATGTAATGCTGCGCGAAAAAATGGCCAATTTTCAGCGGAAAAAAATTAATTACCGGGCCGTGAAAACGAAGAAGTGGATAAAACCAGTTGCTAAATTGAGAAAAAAATCCCCTAACACGTGGTGTAGCCAGAAAACCCTGTTTTCTAGGTCCTTGATACCGAAAACCCAATTGAAAGGAATACGTCCGTCTGTCTATCAGTCCGTCTGTGAACCCTGTTAGCGTCTAAGCCATACGTACGATTTCTTCCAAAATGGATATTCTCCGGTCGATCTGATTCTAGTCGAAGCTTTGAGATTTTGAAAAAGATTCTTCAAAATTTGGGGGTACTTTATATGAAGCATTCGGGGATTTTCAAAATTTTCTCGAAAACGGCTCCAAATTTTTTCTTTAAATTTCTTTTATGAATAGAGTAAAATACACTTATTAATATGGCATAGGTCCGATTTTCACGAATAAATTTGAATTTTCGAAAATTGTAAAAGTTTGAATTTTTTTCGGCGTCTTTCTCCAACTACAAAATTGAGAATAGAGATTTTTTCTTCAAATAACATTTGTTCTGCATATTGAGTTCTTTCATAAAAGTCATGTAAATGTTTTTCAAAATTTTAGTAGTTTTCGTGCAATATTGCGTGCAATATGTGCAATTTTAAAAAATTACAAAAATCATTTTCTCAAAAACGGCTCCAAATTATTTCTTTAAACTTTAGGTACGGATAGTGATAAATGTACTGTATTAGGTGACATAAAAGCCATATTGCTCTATAGGTTGGTTTTTTCAAATATTACAAAAATATAAATTTTTTCACATGTTTCTCACGTCGATAATATTTACATTATTGGCGATTTTTTCACATTATTATATTTACGAGTACGTGTGCTTTAAATAATGTCAAGTAAAGTTTCTTGAAAACACGACCGTTTTCTGTGAAAAGTAGCTAAAAATTTTGCATTTTCAGAAACGCTCAAACGCCATTTTCACATATATGGTTGCAAAATTTTTCTTCAGACTTTTGTAACAGATAGTGCTAATTACACTCTTTAGTATAACGTAAAGTTTATTTTGAGTTTTTTTTGTTTCTTCAAAAATTACATAATTGTATTTTTTTTAAAGATCTCTCACATCTTACACCAGCAATTTGTAAGCATTATTATAGTTGTGAGTGTACATGTTTCAAATAACTTCAAATAAAGTATTTTAAAAACTCAAAATTTTCTGTGAAAATGAGCTTCAAATTTCGCATGTTTAGTAGCGCTAAAACGCCATTTTCTCTTAAACGGCACATAAGTTTTAAAAGAAAATTGCCATTTATGCCTAGTTTTTTGTGTTTTTTAATATTCTAAAATTAATGTTTCCGTTCTACCAATAGGAAACCGAAAAATTAAGAAAACGACAAAAAAACGTACTTTTGCCTGTGATAGATGACAGCTGGCAAGAAAGAGTTAGTGGCAATTCCGAATAGCTAGCGAAGATCCAAGGAAATAGAAAACTAATACGGGACAGTCTGTGCCATTCTGTAGCGCCACTAGTTCTTTCTTGCCCTTAAGAAGGTACTTCTTAAGATAAATTTATTTAATGCTGACGCGAAAAAACGGCGAATTATCGTCAGAAAAACTCATCTTACAGGACCCTGGTAACGAAAATGTGGATAAATCCAGCTATTAATTTAGAAAAAAAATTCTTTAATACGGGTGTAGCCAGAACGTGTGACGCCATTACGTCTGTTATCAATGCTAGCTGCTAAACCGTTCAGCCGATTTTCTCGAAAACTGATATTCCTAGATCTATCTGGATGATGTTGCGGCCTCTTCAATTTGAAATCGATACTTTAATTTTGGGGGGTACTTTACATGAAGTCCCTGGGACATTTTCAAAATTTTCAAATTAATGGGTCCATCGCTTTTAATTAAATTTTGTTGATCGATAACGTAAAGAACCTTTGAGAGAATGGTGCAGGTCTATTTTTCGTCATAAAAACGCATTGTTTGAAAATTGCACAAATTTTACATTTTTGTCGGCGGCTTCCCGCAACTAAAATATTAAAGATAGAGATTTCTCTTAATAAAAATCTGTCCCTTATAGATATATTTTGAAGTAAGATCAAGTTCAATTTTTCGAAAATTTGAGTACTTTTCACGTGTCTTTTTGGGAAATAAAAACAATTTTAATTTTTGTTTAAACAATTTTTACTCTCAAAAACGGCCCCATCGTTTTTGATGAAATTTTCTTGTTGAATATTCGGAAGGACGTTTAGGAAAATAGTGGTTTCATGTTGCACTCTAATTTTTTGAAAATTGAAAAAATTGAATTTTTTCGGCGTCTTCCTACAATTATGAAGATACACTTCTTTAAACTTAGAAAAAAATCCTCTAACACGTCGTGCAGTCAGAAATCATGTTGTATGGCTATATGATACCGAAAAATCGATTGACGGCAAAAAGTCTGTATGTCCGTCTGTGAACAACACAAGCGACTAAACCGTTCAGTAAATTTTCGCCACAATTGATATTTCCCGATCGATCTGGCTGATGTCGTGACCCTTTGAATTTGAAACCGATATTTTAATTTTGGGGGGTACTTTATATGAAGCCCCTGGGACAATTTTCAAAAAAAATGGCACCAACAATTAAATTGTTGGCGCCATTTTAACAATTAAATTGTTGTTAGCTAGGCTGAAGGACTTTTAAGAGAATGATGCAGGTCTCATGTTGGTTGAAAACCGATTTTTTTTTTAATTGAAAAAATTCAAATATTTTTCAACATCTTCAATTATGAAGATACAATTTATTTTCTTAATGAAATGTGTTCATCAAAAACAGATCTTCAAATAAGGTCATGTCCCATTTTTCAAAAACATGCATATTTTTTGCAATATTTTGTGCCAAACAAGCAATTTTTATTTTCTTTAAACCATTTTTTTCTTAAAAATTGCACATTTTTTAAATTAAATTGGGACGTTAGATAACATAAAGGAAGCTTAAGAGAACAGTGTAGGTCTTATGTTTGTTGAAATGCCTGAATTTCGGAGTCTTCTGCAATTGTACAGATACATTTTTTTCCTTCAATGAAACGTCTTCATCAAAAACAGATCTTCAAATAAGGTCATGTTCACGTTTTCTAAAATAAGAGTATTTGTTGAGTAGTTGAGTGTCAAAATTAATTGCTCGCTCTGAAAATCCTTTACTTCCTGATTATAATTTCAGAAGTATTTTGAATAAGTTGGATGCTACGTATGTTAGAATGTGTAAACTATTTCATATTTCTTTGTTCGTTTCTTACATTGGAGCTATTTTTATACATTTACAAATTAATCTTTATGAAATTATTTAAAAACTATTGGGAAATAAATATGAAATAAAGATTGCTAACTTTCAGTCGCACGCTTTCAAATTGCACAGTTGGATGCTATGTAAGTTATAATTTGTATATTATTTCTAATTTCATTTTATTATTATTATTTATTATATTTATATTATATTCTATTATTTCATTTTAAATTGTGTCCTTTAATTGTGTTAAATTTGAAAACAAAGAGATGAGCAGTGATTGTCGGTTGTTGTAACCCATCGTTGTAACGCCACACTGATAAGATGACAATGGCGACTGTGTTTTTTCATTGTAATATAAACTAACACATTTATATATTTGTAGAATATTACAAAACCATACTATTTAATAATAACCATTATGTTACTACTATATGATCTTGAATACATTGCATACCTTCTACAATGAATTCAAAGCCAGAAATATATTTTTAATTTTTCCCCTTAGATATGATACATACATCCACCCATTTTAATTTTTAGTTACAAAACTGTATGTATCTCCTTGCAAACACCACCAATCTTAACCATATTTGGAGCAGAACTAACAGTCCAAAATCTTGAGAAATGTACAAATTTCATCTCAAACAATATCCCTCCTAGGAAGCAGAAGTAGTAACAAGGTACAAAGACATACATACAATCATTTCATTTAATGAACATAATTTATTTTGCTATTAATGACAGAAGTTCTGAAAAATATTTTCATATTTCCTCAATGTGAGGGTGCAAATAAAAATGTACAAGATTTACAAAACAAACAATATAAATACTGAAGTAACACTTTAACAAGATAAATTAAGTATCCAGTACATCATATCACAATCCCAATGGACTATGGAAACACAAAGAAATACAACATGCATTCTCATCTAAATAGAAGAGAGTGTGATTTTGGCAGTGTTACAAGTGAAGACTTCGTACCACATTCAAAGAACTAAATGAAAATTAATTGTGAAACTATTGCGAAAGTATTGAAAATAAGAATCACTAACTGAATCAAGGAACTATTTTCAGAATAATAAAATGGTTCACTTAATGCATTTCAGAATATATTACAATAATTACAACATGAACAGGCATCAAATTGAATTTCTAATCATTTCCTATTTACTTAAAAGGAGATTTCGAATAGAAAACAGGTTTCATCAAAACATTCAATAAGGCACACAAGTTTATCACGTGCTCCTTTACCTAGTAATATCAATTAATACACATGAAAAAACAATTCATGTGTATCTCTTTTAATCACTTACTTCAAAAGTAACACAACCAGCACCATTCTTTCAAAAACTCCACCACAAACCGTGAGAATTAACTACTTTTCCAGTAGTACTAATTGTTTGCTTAATTTATGTTTACACAGTTGTCTGCAAATCAATCTACATAGCTGGAACAAAAACTAACATGATCTACTGAATGTGCATTCAAACAGTAAGTTCAAAAATTTCTACAAAAAGTCTTTAATGAAACCTGCTTTTCTTACAATAAACAACTAAAAATTTAAATAACGAGATCAATGCATTGTAAGAGTTGACTGATTATACTGCACAATAATTTCTCTGGATTCACAATTAATTTCACAAGTTGTCGAAGTAGGAGTTGTCAAGACCCTTCTTCCTTGATTTCACACTTTGAATGCCAGTGAAACCTAAACAAATGCAATTTGTTAATTAAAAACAAAACTAGGATTGAAAAACACTAACAACATTGGGAACACAATCAAATAATCCTGAATAAATTGTAGAGGTGAAAAATTACATTTAGTATTTTATGGGAAAATTCAGGATTTCACCATGACAGGTATCTTTACACACCTATTTTGCGACACGAACTCCATCGCCCTGAATCAGGTGTGCTGTCCAACAATTTCTTTGCCAATTGTAATTCATTTACTCCTCCTGATATGTTTACTGTATTGGGAAGAGGAGACAATGACACCTGAAAATAAGAAAACATCAGCAATACCAAACACATAATTTCCCTACTGATTGATAAACATATGTCTAATTAATTGTTGAGGTGAATAGCCAAGTATTGTTTCTTGCCAAAAGAAAGGACAGCATCCTCTGAAAACTGCTGGCCTGAATACATTATTCTACACTAAAATAAACAAGAGCATTGTTTATTGAACAAAAGTAAAATTTCATATGCATTTGCTTTGATATCGAAGTCCAGACACTGGTTGTCCAATTAAAGGAAAAAGAAAAAAGTATTAAAATTAGTGGTGCAACAGAGGTACAAATTAGTGGTGCAACTTTCTTGCATTATCTGTAATGGCTACACAATATTATAATGTTACATAAACCTCCAAAAGTGTTTTCATTTTATAATTTTCACTACTGTTTAAGCAGCATAGAGAAAGTATTGTAATGCTCCTATCAAAAAAATTTATTGACAGCAAAATGTCTGACTGTCTCTCGTAAACTCTAGGGCCAAAACCATTCAACCAATTTTTTTCCAAAATTGATATTCCTGAAGTGATTTGGCTGATGTCATGGCACCTTGAATTTGAAACCAATATTTTAATTTTGGAGGTACATTACATGAATCTTCTGGGACATTTACGAAATTTTCAAAAAATGGGTCCAAATTTTTTATTACATTTTCGGATTTATTACATCGGTGGATAGAGTAAAAAACGCTTCAGGGAATAGTGCAGGTCTCATTTTCATTAATATACCTGATTTTTCAAAAACTGGAAAAGTTCAAAAATATTCTGGTGTTTTCCTATAACTAAAGTATTGAAGGTAGAGATTTTGTTTTCCTTTACAAAATCTATTCTTTAAAGACAGATTTTGAAATAAGGGTGTATACAAGACCTATTTTGATGCCTCTCACAATATCTCATGGGGTAAGAACCTGAGGTTCTGCCTACAAAAATTGCCTTTCTGAAGTTTCTCATTGAAAATGATGGCATAGGACAACCTTTATATAAATCAAGGATGTTGTGCACTGTGAGACATTTTGTAATCGAGTAACTGGTGGATAAATTTAGTTCATCTGCAGAAGTTGGCAAACATAAGAACCATTAGGTTTTATTGGTGGTCAGTTGCGTCTGTGTGTTTACAAAGGAGCATGACTGGCTGTTTTATATCAATAAGGAAATTTGAAAATGAAGTGTGCAGTGTTTTCTGATCATGATAACTGTGATTCAGAATTAGTTTCACCCATAAAGAAAGGCTGTCTGCAACAGGAAGCAGAAAATTAAGTGCTCCTGACTATTCCTGTATTCAGGAAGTGAGTAATATACACTCCTCCATAGAAAAGTCTCTAAAACTGAGGTATGGTCACTATCATTGCTGTTGATTCAATTAACATGTAATAGATCACCATACAATGTGATTCAGATGTGAACTCAACTTCTTCAATTATCATCATCAATGAAAAAACTATGGATATTCTAATATTCCCTATACCCAAGTTGCACAATTAAGATTTGAACAAAATAACCTCTTCATGGTCTTATATAAAATCAGTCAGGCTGATACTGCTTGGAAGGAAGTTACCCTGTTAGAAAAAAGAGCTGAATACAAATGAACCTGTTTACTGTATATCACAGGTCAAATACCCCAGGCTGAAATATCAAGAATAAGGAAGCCATTGTCCGAAAAGATAAAAGATATCAAATCTACAATGAAGTAGATGCCCCAAGTTGATATAGTGTATTACAAAGCACTTCTGAAGTAAAGAACCATCTGGATCTTCAGTTTTGAGAAGCGTTCATTGTCAGAAGGTTCTAAGTGCTAGCAACATTTTAACAAATTTATAGTAAAAGTATCTCTCAATTGTTTTTTATCAATAAATCATGGAACATTTCATACCACATTATGTGTTCATTATTTAAAATTTACAAGTGATCAGGTAATATTAATACTTTGTACTGTAGGCAACACCAAACTTTGAAGACTTCTCCGGTAAAATGAACATTTTGTCAGATAGAATCCTCTGGTTCTTGCCCCATGATCTGTCTTTTGATCTTGAAATTGGAGACATGTATGAATCCTTGCTATCAAACAGAAAATATAATATGTACAAATAACATTATTAATGATTGAATAGTACATGATTTTCAAACCACCTTTTATAGCCAAATAAATATTGTGTTGCTTTTTCACAACGATGGGAGTTTCTTGACAGATTTGGAAATGGTCAAATTCCATTAGGGTGCAATGACAAACAGTTCATAGGGGTTTTATATGTCAAAGAAGGTGTAGTATTAGAAAGAATGGCTCTTTGGATTATTCCGTTGATGGATATGCCAAAGGACAAAATCTTAGTTTCCTCAGCACTCAAACAGTCATGGCACAGTTGTGCCTTCGTATATGAAGCAGTTTGTGCAGACTTCAGAAGATTTTGATTGTACAAGAAAGAAAGTCTCCAAAAAAATTTGAAGAAATAGAAAGATAACTACCTCTTTCAGTTAATAACACCTTAAATAAATACAAATTTGCAAACTTGAGCCCATTCTTTGATGAAGTAAACAAAAGAAATTTGCAATCCAGAATTTATCAGTACTGATGTGCAGATAGTTTCATAGTTGGGGTGACACTTAGTTAAAACAAGGGAGACCTGTAAGATTTTGTTTCATGTTGCGGAGCATTTTGACAGGAGCAAAAATTGATTTTTGAAACCATTTGATGTTCTTGACAAAGTAATGAAGAAGGTACGAACATTTGGCCATAGGCGGAGTCAGTCAGGCGGAGTCGGTCAGGTGGAGTCAGTCAGGCGGAGGCAGTCTGAAGGAGGCAGTCTGGCGGAGGCAGTCTGGCGGAGGCAGTCTGGCGGAGGCAGTCTGGCGGAGGCAGTCAGGCGGAGGCAGTCAGGCGGAGGCAGTCAGGCGGAGGCAGTCAGGCGGAGGCAGTCAGGCAGCCAGCCAGCCACAGACACATAGATGGAGAAAGACAAACAGAAAAATAGACAGAGACAGATAGACACATAAACAGATAGATATACAGACATACAGACAGTCATTTTGTCATATATCAACTTTTCAGTGTTAAGGACTAATAAAACATGGATTTGAGATTTATTCACTTCTTTGATATCAATGATCCACAACATAAGTTTTTCTTTTGAAAAATTTCCACTTTTGCTGCGGCATTAAATTATTTTTACTTTTCTACATAAGTACATAATAGGTAAGAATGTAAAAATTATTCATAAACATTCTTCACAAACAATGGTAATAACATAAAACAATAATAATGCCACCATGAAAATTATTTACAATTATAAGAGCTGAAAATCATGAATCCGGGATTCATGTTTTATGTTCCTTCATGAAAAAGTATAAAAATAGAATACCTTATTTTTCACAAATATACGTCTGATGTGTGTCAGAGAAGACTGAGATTTTTCATGGGAATTTTCTGATATCTGCAAAAAGAAAGATTATGAATGTTGCAAAATAATTTATCACTTCAATAAATGTTTCGAGCTTGTTTCAGAGCTTCATACCTTATTGAAAGAATTTAAATTCTGAATAGGTGGTAATGTTAAATGACGTAATAATTTCAGTGGAGTATTTGGAGCCGAGATTTGTTTTGAATTTACAATAACTGATGAATTTTGCATATTATCTTCATTTTCGTGAGATGGCTTTAAAAGTTTATCATGCTCTGGACTTATACAGCTAAATCTTCTATCCAATATTCCTGGCCGTTTTCTATCGGCAGCACTATGAAATCCTCTCTTTTCCAACATTTTTGTTTTAGTGTTAAAAAAATCTGAATTTAAAGGTTTCGGAAACCCTAAAACCGCAAATGAATTTTCTGGTGTAATATAAATTTTGTCTTCTGGAATGACATTGATGTTTGATAAAAATCGTTTTGGTTGAACACTAAGTTCAGTTTGATCAGCAGATATATGCATTTTCTTTCCCATCTCTGAATTCAATGTTTTTGGGGATCGATGAATGGATCTACCAGATATTTGTAAAGCTCGACCTAAATCTTCACTAAGATTTGCTAAAGTGGAAACAGCATCTTCAGCTGGTGGAGTTACTATATTCTGCCTGACCTCTGCATACTCCCTGCATTGGTCTCGTTCAAATGACTTTAGAGCTTCTGATAGAGCATGAAATGTAAGTTGTTCCAGGGCAGTCATTTTTACTTTTTCAGTCAAATTTCCACTTTGATCTGAACTGGGTGTGGATAATGAATCACCACTCTCAGCAGAAGTTTCAATTTTCAAGAAATCTTCAACAAACCCATGACTAGCAATAACTTCTTCATTATCTCCAGCATATTCATTTTCCAATTCTTGTAGATGAACTGATGTAGAGTCAACATAAGAAGGCTGTTTTCCTATTACTCTGAAACAACCAAAATTTATTCTCATTCCCTCTGCTTTGATAAATGCTTTACACATTAAAAAAACGAAAAAAGTAGTGCATTAATTCACACAAAAATTCCATTCTTTTCATTAGGTAAATGTCAAATAAATCTTACACTTCAAGAATAATGTCACTCAAATATTCTTGAATCCACTGTACTTTTTGATAGGAAATATAAAAGTACACTTTTATTTTCCAAAATTTCCTTCCTTTCAGAATACTGTATTTTTTATTTTTCCAATTTACTAATTTCCAGATGGAATCACATTCAAAAACCTTCCAAAAAGTAACATACCATATTTACCTGAATACAAGACAACATTCTTTTTTCTTAAACATCCGATTCAGAAAATAGGGGTCACCTTGTGTATGGGGGTTAAGCAAAGTTGGTTAGGTTTATGTTTTTAGACTAACTTTCCATGTCAAGAAACTCAAATGCTCGTATGTTGCAAATGTGATGAATATCACAATTATCTACAATACTTCATAATTATATTCGTGAGTGTATTCTTGGTATCCCTGCAAATTTGCTAGGCAATCCCAAGACCAAAAAATTTGTTCAAAAATGAACAGGTTGAAACATGAGAGAATCTCAACCAAATGGCACTGTAGTAAGTAATGGTAAATGAAATTGCGTTTAACACAACATGAAAATGTATAAAAATTGTTGCAAATTTTGTTACCACAATACCCTGATTGACAAGTCCTTACAGACTCTTGGATCGACACCTGGAGAGTGCATATCTGAGTTTTGCATCAGATGGAAATGCAAGAATTCACATTGATAGAAGTATGCATTCCACATCCAAACACAGAGACTGAAAAAACAAAATTTCCTGAGCAAAATCTTCCCAAACTTGGAAACTTTTCGCTCTCTTCAGTAATACCCATGAAACGGAAATGAAGTTTGTAGTTCATAACTCTATCACACAAACATAACACAATGCGAATTTTGAGTATGTTCTGTGAAAGAATATGAAAGAACTATTCGAGAGAGAGAGGCCCAAAGAGTGTGACAGAAAGAAAGTTTCACACAGGTATGTAGGTGGCAAGACAAATACAAACTCCATGTACAAAACTTACAGAGAGGCTCAAAAGTCAGAGAACAACATAGTAAGGGAGAAGAACCAAAAAGAAAGAAACAATGATAAATGTGAAGATAAAGACAGCAGTAGCAAAAAACATTATTGTGATGATTTTAAGACACCAGAAAATATTCATAGCTCAGGCAATAAGTTTTAACATTTTTACTGGTAACACAATTTTCTAGAAAAGCAATTTTATTTTGACCAAATAGAATTATTAATAGATTTTAAAAAATTTCAAGAGGCCTTGTCTTATATTCAGGTACATACAGTATACACATAATTCAGTTTCATAGTTTTGTAACTCAGTCATAAGGAAGTTTATCTTATTCCACAACTATTGTAGCCCTCACCATTTCCTCACAAATAAGCATTGCTTTCATACAAAACCTTAAATAAATGTGACTGCTTTTCCAGGCCATACATTCACTTGAAAGCTCTTCATCTTTCACCTTAGCAGGCTCTTCACCATATAATGCCATTTCCAATTCTTCAAATAATTCTCTAGTTTTTGCAGCTCCTTGTACTTCAATTTCCTAACAAAGAATGAAAAATAATCAAGGTTTATGCTTACAATATCAAAATAAATTTAATTGTAAGTATTATAAGTGGGTCATTTCACACAAGCAGCTTAGTTTAAACATGAAATTAGTGATGCTACAACACCACAAACTTTCTAACATTATTTCTAAATTTGCAATTTTCGAAAATTCAGATAGTTCAACGAAAATTCGGTTGTGCCATTCTTTTAAGCGTCCCCTGTTTTATCTACAAAGCTGAAAGAAACAAATTGGTGTGTTTTTGAAAAAAAATGTGTTCTCTACTTTCCCGTATACTGTACGTACGGGTAGTATAGGGAAAGTTATGTAATGCAGAGCGAAAAAAACGGCGGATTTTCGACAGAAAAACTTTTATTACAGGGCCCTGGTAACGAAAAAGTGGATAAATCCACTTGTTGCTAAATTAAGAAGAAAAAAATCTCCTAACACGTGGTGCGGCGAGAATCCCTGTTTTGTGGGTCCTTGATAGCGAAAAACCAATTGAAAGCAAAACGTCTGTCCGCCTGTCTGTCAACAACGCGACTACACCGTTCAGCCGATTTTCTCCAAAATTGATATTCCCCGATCACTCTGACACATCTCGTGCCTCTTTGATTTTCAAACCGATATTTTAATTTGGGAGGGGTACTTTACATGACGTCACTGGGGCATTTTCAAAATTTTCAAAAAATTGGTGCCAACAATTTTCACTAAATCTTGTTGTTGGATAGTCTCATGGTCATTTAAGAGAACGGCGTACGTCTCACGTTGGTTGAAAACACTGATTTTTCGAAAATTGAAAAAATTCAAAATTTTTTCGGCATCTTTCTACAACTACAATTATGATACAATTTTTTCTTCATGAAATGTGTTAATAAAAAAACAGGTCTTCAAATAAGGTCAAATATAGACAATATTTAATTTTCTTTAAATCATTTTTTCCTAAAAACGCAGAACGTTTTTTTGATTAAATTGAGACCTGAGATAGTATAAAGGAAGCTTAAGAGATTGATGCAGGTTTCATGTTCGTTAAAATGCCTGATTTTGCAAAAATTTTTAAAAATTAAAAAATGTTCGGCGTTATTCTACAACTACAATTGTGAAGATACAAACGTATTTACTTTCCCGTATACGTACGTATATACTGAGTAATATACGTAATATAGGGAAAGTTGTGTAATGCTACGCGAAAAAATGGCCAATTTTTCCCAGAAAAAAAAATCGTTTCCGGACTGTGATAACGAACTAGTGGTGCTACAAAATGGCACAGACTTTCCCGTATTCGTTTTCTATTTCCTTCGGTCTCGGAAAGCTATTCCGAATTGCAACATACTCGTGCCAGCTAACATATATCGCCGCCCAAACTACATGTTTTTGACATTTTCTTAATTTTTCGGTTTCCTAATAGTAAAACGAAAACATTAATTTCAAAATATTAAAAAACACAAAAACCTCGTCCTATATGACAATTTTCCTTTAAAAATTCGTAGCCGTTTTTAAGAAAATGGCGTTTACCGCGCTACTAAATACGTGAAATTTGAAGCTCATTTTCACAGAAAATTCTCGAGTCTTCGAAAAACTTCGTTTGAAGTCATTTGAAGCACATTAATTCACAAATACAATAGTAGCAATAAAAATTCAATTGGCTTTGCTGTATTAAGGACCCACAAAGGAGGGATTCTGGCTACACCATGTGTTAGGGGATTTTTTTTTCTTAAATTAGCAACTGGTCTTATCCACTTTCTCTTTATCATGGCCCGGCAACGAATTTTTTTCTGGCGAAATTTGGCCATTTTTTCGCGCAGCATTACGTAACTTTCCTTATACTACGTATATTACTCCGTATATACGTACGTATACGAGAAAGTAACTAGTGGTGCAAGAGAATGGCACAGACTTTTCCGTATTAGTTTTCTGTTTCGTTTGGTCTCGGCTAGCTATTCGGACTTGGCATTACTCTTGACAGCTGCCATCTATCGCCGCCCAAACTACATTTTTCTGACATTTTATTAATTTTTCGGTTTCCCAATAGTACAACAAAACTATTATTATAAGAAAATTAAAAAAAACAGTTAAACCTTACCCTAAATGGCAATTTTTATCGAAAAAATGTGCCGCCGACTTCAAGAAAATGGCGTTTAGCGCTACTGTAAATATGAAATTTGAAGCTCTTTTTCACAGAAAATTTTTGAGTTTTCAAAAACTTCATTTGAAGTAATTTAAAGCACTTACACTCACAAATTCAATAGTATTTACAAATTACTGGAAATGTGCATTTTAACTGTATGAGAGAACTTTAAAAAAATTACATTTGTGTAATTTTTTTTTGAAAAAAGGAAAATATGCCCAAATTGAACTTTACGCCATATTAAAGAGTGTAATGAGCACTATCCATTCGAAAACATTTAACAAAAAATTTGAAGCCATTTTTGAGATAATGGCGTTTGAGCGTTTCTGATAATACGGAATTTTGAGCTAGTTTTCACAGAATACTATTCAATTTTCGATTAACTTTATTTGACATTATTTAAAGCACATGTACTTATTAATATAATAATGTAAACAAATCGCCGCTAATGTAAACAATAACGACGTGAGAGAGAAGTAAAATATATTACATTGTTTTGAATTGTTGAAAAAACAAAAGAATAGAGCAATATCGCGTTTATGTTATCTCATAGAGCATAATTAGCACTATCCCTACAAAAAGTTTAAAGAAAACATTTGGAGCCGTTTTTGAGAAAATATTGTATTTGTAATGTTTTAACATTTCAAATAATGCGTGCAATATTGCGCAAAAACTAGTAAAATTTTCAAAAAAATGTACATGGGTCATTCCACGCAAAATCGGACGAATTTGAAGGAAAATTGACCTCGATGTCTGACATCTTTCTGATTATTTTTTTACAGGTTCATGAAAACAAACTATACAACACGTGTTTTTTAGTTTTGCTCAAATATTTATATTTTCGTCATTTTATTTTTTTAAATTTTCCGTAACTTCATACGCACTGACGTGTATAATATTTTGTATCTCAAAATCGTTTTAAAATTTCGGTTTTGAGTTCCTCTTAAATCAAAGCTTATATCTGTATCTTTCATGAAATGTATCTTATTGTTTATAAAATTTTATTTTTTAATGTTAATTTTTTGTTTATAAATGTTTATTTATAAAATTATTAATTTTACCACGAATTAAAAATCTGAAAAAAAACGAAAAGAAAGTTCATACTTTCTTCTAAAGGACTGCGAAGTTTCAAAATGGCTTCTGTTAAAATAACTTTTGAGAATTTTTAAAATCTTTCCTCGTTCACAGCGTTGCGAGAACCTCATGCGCCCGTCGTTGTATGTGCCGCTATCGAATGAAACGCTGGGGAGAACAAGCTTCACAACAGGAAAATAAGTGTAAATGTTCACTGAGCAATGAGCTTTAAAGTTATTGTTAATATTCCAAAACATATAAAATATGAAGTTGTATCAGATTTACGTCTTTTTAAGTTTCTCTTTATATAATTTGGACAAGATGTGCACTTTCTTTCAAGGAGAATATTTTAATTATTTCTTTATCTTCTCAAATAGGAACAAAGGAATGTAACGAACGTGTACCACGTAGCCATTTTGCTGCAGTTCTATGACTTTTAAGTGAATTCTTTCTTCTTCATGATCTTCATTGGTGAAGAAGAAAATCACTATGTTTTGTATGTTTTTGTACCACTCATAGAGCTTCTTGGGAGTCGTAATCGGATCATGATGTACTTGAATAGTTCAACGTGAATCCACAGCCGATACGTCACTCTGTCAATCATCCTCTCTTCAAACTTTTCCTGCAACATTTTAAGTCGTTCTATTCCAGGACATTTGTCACACTTTTTAAAGTAACAGTCAGCTCTTGGAGTGTCAAAAATAACTTTTGTTAGGTAGTACCGACAATCCTTCAATGCTCCAACATTATATGTTAACTTTGCGAAACCTCCTCCGTCAAACATAACTTAACTCGTACGTTTTCGTGATATACACAAACACATACTGTATGTGTACCGTTAGCTCCTGGTAAAATGCAGTCTTTCAGTCTTAATTCAGCGAACTTTGAAAATCTGATCTTTAGGTGCGGAGACTTTTCTTTAAAATGTCAGTAGGTTTCTTTCATGTTGCTCAGTATAATCCTCTTTTGTTTGTGAATATCCCCCATTCTCTCTTACTGAAATAAAATTATTTTTTTCCTTTATTTACTCATACGGCTAACGTCATCTGAACAATACAAAGCCACAACATATTGGTGTACAGAAGCGACGATAGCTCTTCTGGATTTCACATGTGGAGTTGACAATATTCCTTTGTTGCTAGTTGTTTTGCAAACAATTATCATGTGAGTAGATTCATAGAAATGTTTTTTTAACTTTAGGAAAAGACCAATCTTCGAAAATCGTTAACATTTTAAGTTTTATCATCATCAGTAGTTTTGTATCTTTTTTTCAATTTTTCTATGATGTATTCATTTCCTTGTTCTTCTTCTACCTCTTCTATATCAAAATTCTTCACTAGGAGTTAGATCACCATTATCTCTCATTTCAATGTTCAATTACGAATTATTGTCTTCTTCTGAATTTCTACTCTGATGACTTGTACCAGGTTTGCTGAAAAATGTTTCAATGGTACCTTTAGAAGTTCGACATTCATTTTATAAACCATTTTGAAGTTCTCCATCTGCATATGTTACAAATTTTCAAGTTCAGCGTAATTTGTAAGTATTGTGTGCCCAACTTTTGAAGGATACTTCGTATTACATGTCTTAAATTTTTACATTTAGTTCTACCATAATTTTCTAGATTGAAAGGATTGAAACATGAATCAAAGCGTATCTTCATTGTACCTGACATCAATCATTTTTTGTCACTCTCCTAGAAAGAAAGAAGCGCACGGGCACTCACACACGCATCACAATCGATGATATTATTTGCACTGTGTCACACACTCTTGGATGTAAACTGATCCCAATGTTTGTATTGCTTGGTCGACTTCCTGCCATTGCCTTGGGTGGTAAACGACTTGCTGACATCGATGAAAGGGCGTGGGCAGTGTTGCGCAAGGCCATAAGTCCAGTGGAGGAAGACACAGGGAGCATTGACAAAGCGGTATGGCAGCGGCGCGCCGCAGCGGTCGAGAAAATGCTCTGCGCTCCATTGAATATTATTTTTTTACGTAAGTTCTAAAACAGAAGCCATTTTGAAAATTTTCAGAGATGGAGATGAAAGTCTAAAAAATTTATTGCCGTCGAGATTAAAACAAAAAATCATGGGGATCATCTAAAAAAACTCGTTTTAAAAATTATAAACAATTTAAAAAACACAATATAAAAATATGCAATTATTTATAAACACTTGTTGAAAGATTGCTTCTTTAGCTTTAATTTGAGATCAAGTTTAATTTTTACAAGCAATACATTTAGAGTTAAAAATTATTAAACATCTCGACATTGGAGAAAAATTAATATATTTCAATAATTGTAACTTCAAAAATAATGTATTCTCGGCTAAACAAAAAAATACGTGTCTCTTACTTTTCATAATAGATAGCGTAAAAAAAATATTAGAGAATTTGAAACACCTCAGGTTTTTTTCTGTCCGGTTTTACGTGGAATGACCCACATGACTTTAATGAAAGAACTCACTTTGGACAACAAATTTTATGTGGAGGAAAAATCTGTACCTTCAATTTTGTAGTTCTAGGAAGACGCCGAAAAAATTTCAAACTTTAGCAATTTTCGAAAATTCAGAGTGAAATAAAGATGATGTTGGAAGGTTGAGGTGGCGTTGAACGATTTGGCTGGTTGTTCATGTTGCCGGTGAAGTTGGTTGGGGGCTCGCCCCCCAAGTCGGGTTGGACCGCGGCAATATTGAGGTTGGTTGGGCGGTAGTAGGTTGTTCTTGAGGGCATGAAAAGGGTAGGGGGATTTCTGGTGCAAGGTTGTTTGTTCCAAGGGTTGGTTTGTGGGGAATAAAGTTTTATTCTTGCTTTATTATTTGCGTATGGAATAATTTACATATATTGATGATCTAAAGGGTAATTTGGTAGTAATTAATATTAGACAATTAAGTTAATTTGGATATGGTATTTCTTGAAGTATTGGTGAAATGCGTGCCAGCTGCCGCGGTTAGACGTGAAATACAAGTGAATATTGTTGATTAGAAGTTAATTGTTGTTATTCATAATAATTTTAGTTAATTTTGGTGAAATAAGTAAATTAATATTTATTTGATTATTAAGATGATGAGGCTTTGAAATATAATGATAGACTAGGATTAGATACCCTATTATGTATTATGTAAATAGGTAAATATCAGGGTAGTAATAGTTATGATCTTGAAACCCAAAGAATTTGGCGGTGTTTTAGTCCTTTCAGAGGAATCAGTTCTGTAATTGATAATACACGATTTATGTGACTTGATTTTGTTATCAGTTTATATACCGCCGTCAGTAAGATTATCTTGTGGAGAGTATTAAATTTCGTTATATTTTATTTTATATTATGTCAGGTCAAGGTGTAGCTAATAGTTAAGTAGAAATGGATTACAATGAAGATATTTATATGGATAATGATTTGAATAAGGATGAAATGGGACCCACGCCATCTTAAGTGTATTTTACTCTATTCTTACAAGAAATTTAAAGAAAAAATTTGGAGACATTTTTAAGAAAATTTTGAAAGTGTCCGGGGGGCTTCATGTAAAGTACTCTCAAATTTTGAAGCGAGTTTTTCAAAATCGTGGCGCCACGATGGGACGCAGATCGATCGGGGAATATCCATTTTGGAAGAAATCGCACGAATGGTTTACGCGCTAGTGTTGTTCACAGACGATCCGATAGACGGACAGACGGACGGACACGGACAGAGCGACGGACACGGACGGACGTTTTGAAAGACCCACTTTTTCGGTATCAAAGGACCCCAAAACGTGTATTTCCGTTGAAATCTCGAAATCGATTTTCCGCAGCATTTCATAACTTTCCCTATACTAGTATGTTACTCCATATATACGTACGTATACGGGAAAGTAACTAGTGGTGCTAGTAGGTTGGTGTGTGCTAGTGGTAGCTGAGAACACTGCTAGTGCCTAAACCATACGTACGATTTCTACCAAAGTGGATATTCCCCGGTCGATCTCGTTCGAGTCGAAGCTTTGAGATTTTGAAAAAGATTCTATACAATTTGGGGGTACTTTACATAAAGCTCCCAAGACATTTTCAAACATTTTTCAGAACGGCTCCATATTTTTTCTTTAAATTTCTTGTAAGAACAGAGTACAATGCACTTATTATGGTGGCATAGGTCTGATTTTCCCGTTTAACTCTGAATTTTCGAAAACTGCAAATATTTTAATTTTATTTGGCGTATTCCTATCACTACAAAATTGCAGATATTGTTCCCTCAAATACAATTTGTTCTCTTAGTGAATTCTTCCTTTAAGGTCAAGTAATTTTTTTTTTTTGAAAAGTTCAGTACTTTTGGCGCAATATTGTGTGTAAATAAGGAATACGTACGTATACAAGGAGTAATATACGTAGTGTAGGAAAAGTTATGTAATGCTGCGCGAAAAAACGGCGAATTTTCGGCAAATAAAAGTTCATTGCCCAACCCTGATAACGATAAAGAGGATAAAACCAGTGGAGGGCGGGCGAGCGGGCGTACCGCCGGGCAGGGGGGCGTGCGGGTGGAGACAGACGTTTTGTCAATAGAATTTTTGGTATCAAAACCTGGATTCTGACTACACGTGTTAGAGGAAGTAAGTTACTGCTATAGAGGAACAAGATTTATCCACTTTTTCGTTACCTGACCCCGGCAATAATAGTTTATGCAATTCGTTTATTATGTTAAACTTTATTTGATGAGTACATGTTTTGAAAACGTGCGACGTTAGGGGCGAGTTTTCAAATTTGCACAAATGCAAATAAAGCAACATGATAAACGAAGTGCATAAACTACTATTATTGCCGGGGTCAGGTTACAAACTAGTGGTGCTACAGAATGGCACAGACTGTCCCGTATTAGTTTTCTATTTCCTTGGGTCTTCGCTAGCTATTCGGAATTGCCACATACTCTTTCTTGCCAGCTGTCATCTATCACCGCCAAAAGTACGTTTTTTTGTCATTTTCCTTATTGCCATTATTGGTAGAACGGAAACATTAATTTTAGAATATTAAAAAACACAAAAAACTAGGCATAAATGGCAATTTTCTTTTAAAACTTATGTGCCGTTTAAGAGAAAATGGCGTTTTAGCGCTACTAAACATGCGAAATTTGAAGCTCATTTTCACAGAAAATTTTGAGTTTTTAAAATACTTTATTTGAAGTTATTTGAAACATGTACACTCACAACTATAATAATGCTTACAAATTGCTGGTATAAGATGTGAGAGATCTTCAAAAAAAACAAACAATTATGTAATTTTTGAAAAAACAAAAAAAAACTCAAAATAAACTTTACGTTATACTAAAGAGTGTAATTAGCACTATCTGTTACAAAAGTTTGAAGAAAAATTTTGCAACCATATATGAGAAAATGGCGTTTGAGCGTTTCTGAAAATGCAAAATTTTTAGCTACTTTTCACAGAAAACGGTCGTGTTTTCAAGAAACTTTACTTGACATTATTTAAAGCACACGTACTCGTAAATATAATAATGTGAAAAAATAGCCAATAATGTAAATATTATCGACGTGAGAAACATGTGAAAAATTTACATTTTTGTAATTTTTGAAAAATCCAACCTATAGAGCAATATGGCTTTATGTCACCTAATACAGTACATTTACCACTATCCGTACCTAAAGTTTAAGAAATAATTTGGAGCCGTTTTTAAGAAAATGATTTTTGTAATTTTTTAAAATTGCACATATTGCACGAAAACTACTAAATTTTGAAAAACATTTACATTACCTGTACGAAAGAACTCAATATGCAGAACAAATGTTATTTGAAGAAAAATCACTATCTTCAATTTTGTAGTTGGAGAAAGACGCCGAAAAAATTCAAACTTTCACAATTTTCGAAAATTCAAAGTTATTCGTGAAAATCGGACCTATGCCATGTTAATAAGTGTATTTTACTCTATTCATAAAAGAAATTTAAAGAAAAAATTTGGAGCCGTTTTTGAGAAAATTTTGAAAATCCCCGGGGGGCTTCATATAAAGTACCCCCAAATTTTGAAGAATCTTTTTCAAAATCTCAAACCTTCGACTAGAAACCAGATCGACCGGGGAATATCCATTTTGGAAGAAATCGTTTTGGTAGAAATCGGCTTAGATGCTAGCAGGGTTCACAGACGGACGGATAGACAGACGGACGTATTCCTTTCAATTGGGTTTTCGGTATCAAGGACCTAGAAAACAGGGTTTCTGGCTACACCACGTGTTAGGGGATTTTTTTTCTTAATTTAGCAACTAGTTTTATCCACTTATTCGTTTTCACGGCCCGGCAATTAATTTTTTTTCCGCCGAAAATTGGCCATTTTTCGCGCAGCATTACATAACTTTCCCTATACTACGTATATCACTCCGTGCATACGTACGTATACGGGAAAGTAAGAAGTGGATAAATCTTGTTCCTCTATAGTAGTAAATTACTTAGCATCAAACATTTCTAAATGAATCAAACTTATTTTCCCAAACAGCTTTTCTGTGATGTCTCCGTGCGAGAAAATGGTGGTCGGCTGTTCCGTTTACCTCTACTTCCCACCTATACTCTCGCTGCGATTGGTTGAATGTGTGATGAGACGCAATCATTTGTGCCATAAAATCTAATACGTCATCATTTGTGCCGTAAAACGCCCGATTATGAACAATTTATTGCAATAGAAAAGGTCGTTTATAATGCACGATACAAAAAAAGTGTTTCTGTCGAAATTCGGCGCTATCAAGTCCACGATTACAAATTCTAATGTACATACTTATTGTTTTATGCTTCAATAATTTTCATAAAGTCACCTTTCCATTTTACCATTATGAGACTGGAAAATCGAAGAAACCAGTTTAGGCAACAAGAGATGGCAGTTGGGACGAGAGTGGGGGCAAAACCGAAAATAGTCTGGACCTAGACTGAAGAGAAAAAGTTTACTAACTAGGTCGAAAAAGTCCTGTGCCCGTTCAGTAGCACCAGTAGATTTAAAATTATTTGAAAAGGTTTAACATTACGTTATAATCTCAAAAGTTGGAATGAAAAATAAAAAAAAATTCTGCGACTACGAATCATTTGAAGAAAGGGCAATCAGATACGAAGGCACACAATTATTTTCAAAAGTAACTAAAGCAGATCTATTACATTTCAACAAGTATTTTTAACAAAAATATTGATCAAATGATTTGTTAAAGTACACCAGGTCCTGGCCAAACCACTGCCCACAAGCACTTATGACCCTCTTCGCTGAATTGGGCGGGCCCGCGGACAATTGTATATTACAAATATACAAACTTTAATTTCTCTTTGTAACAAGCTTACAAAAAAAAGCTTCAAAAAATGTAAATTTTCATAAACTTTCATTAAAGAAGTTGTATCAATAAAAGCTATCAATATTGTTTTCCCAATATAACATATCTGTGTATTCTACGCAACTAGTTCACACGTAAAATATCTAATTTGTGTATTGTAATGATCCAGGATCATTCCTGGGTTATTTACAGTGATTTTAAAATATTTAATAAAGAAAGACCAACTAAAGTGGAATGGAGTGTACCACGACAGGGACTATGTTTTAGAACGGATTATAGAAAAAAACAAATGATGACCGTGTTGCGCATAAACAGAAATTTTCATTTACTTAAATGCCCGGAAAAAAGTGATTGTGTATCAGAATTAGACAGGTCCTAAATAAAGAAGAATTTTAGTGTTTGTTGTATTAATATCGAACCATGGGTTGCGTTGTTATGACAATTTTAGTAAAATGCATAATTCAAGCTCTGACGTCATTCATTAAGAAAATCAACATTTCAAGAATTTCGATTAAAAATTGTGCCGTACTGGAAGGTACGAGAAGGTACATTCAAATTTCAGCTAATTATGAAATAGTGCCAGAGTTTTAGGACGCTGGAGATTATTATTTAAAATTTTCGAGTTACAATTTCATAACTAAAACAGAAACATTTGAGTGTATAAATCAGGGTAAAAGATGATAAGGAAATAAACGTTTTTCGACGTAACGGGGCAGAAAATGGGCATTTGAAGAACGGAATTGTGACATTGGGATTTAATAGCAATTTTTTAATAGTATCAAGCAACCAGAAAGTCGAAAATACGGAAAATAGTATTATTTTACATTGATATAGAACAGTCAGTAATGCCAGTGAACCGGTTTTGTTTAGCAGGATATTATATAATCTTCGAGACAACAATAGAAGATGAGATGAATCTTGAATGGATAGCTGTACGCGGAAGCTACGCTCGAAAATAGCGTGATTAGATTTCTTAAGTTTGGTGTTAAAAGACACTGGAATTTTCATAATAGTGATTCGGATTTTGAAGTGTTGCATTATGCAAAGTTATGTCAGTCCTAGATAATTTGTTGAACGTTTAAGTTTTTATGTTTTCAGAGTTTAAAAAAGTAAATCGCGTGGAGACTGTGTTCGCGAGGAAAATTAACTTTGAACATTTATGTGCGAGTTATGAAGTAACATTTTGTGAACGTTTTATTAAAAAACTGCTGACTCGCGAACAGAATTTTGATTTTATCAAAATACGAACTGATTCTAGCTGCCGCGGACGGAGCGCGCGATGTGGTGATGCGGATTTCATATATTGTTTTGGAAAATGGTGACAACGGCGGCACGTGGGCGTCGTTGTTTACACTGATGGAGCGATCACGCAGTGGGAGGAAGTTGGTTCGGAGCCCAGGAACGTCAGTCTGACGTGCTGATAGCAAGCAGATGGCAACATACAGGGAAGTGAACACATTTCGTTCATTTCGATTTTCCAAGAAAGTAATACATTGTTCAAGGCCACGATCGGTGCTTAATATTAAGAGGTAATTAATGGCCATTCAAACTAGCAATTCAGTCAAATTAAGAAATCATTTAATTAGCAAAACCATTCAAGTAATTTAACTATTAATCTGAATTTGAAGAAAGCACGTGCAAATTAAACGAGGAAGTCTTTTCAAAGAGAATTTTAATCATTATTATTTTGTGTACTCCATATTAAATCAACACAGTCATTTTACATCACCATCTCAGATTCAGATGAATTTGGCACATAGGTAGTATGAATGCAGAATAAGAAAAACTACAAATTTTAAGTAAAATATTTCCACCCGTTTCTGAAATACAGTCATGTAAAATTTTGCAAATTGGGTTCCCGAAAATTTTTAAATTGATGTAGAACCTCAACAAATTAAGATAGAGAGCTGGAACAGGTGTCATTCTGCAGGTTTCTTTATGGAATTTTATAAGATATGCAACTCAATAGGGCTTGCGTTCAAAAAGTATTTCAAATTTGAATTTAAAATTTTGATTTTGAGTTTTTTTCAAAATGCTCATCTTCAAAAAATTGAAAAAATTCCAAAATATCCTTGTATATATCCAAACACATGGTGCAAGTTTAAAAATGGGACTGCAATGGTTGATATGGTAATCTTTATTTAAAATGCACAATATTTACTTACTCTAGATTTTACTGATTTAAAATGCATTTTATTTCAAATTATAAGCCCTAATTATACAAATTATTAATTTAGTGTTTTTTTGTTGGCGAGTGTGTTGTTTTAAATGTTATTATGATGATGATTATTATTATTATTATTCCTTTAAATCACGACTAAAGATGTTATGTGTCGGCTGAATATAAAATCTACTCCAGTTGCAACCAGCTACCTAAGGGGTAGATCTAGGACTGTCGGTGCTCTACAATACTTTGGCGCAAAATGTGGGCTGTTCCAAATAAAGCGATTTCTTGCACTTCCCAGTCCTTTGGATTACCTGGGAGTTTAGACAAGTTCTTACACAAATTTTGCGGAACAAATCCCAGAGCTCCGATAACTATCGGTACGACCTCTGCTTTTACGCCCCACATTCGGCTGATCTCGATTTCCAAACTCTTGTATTTAAGACGTTTCTCTGCCTCCTTGGTAACGACGTTTGATCGCAAGGTACAGCAACATCCACAAGTAAACACGATTTGTTCTCCAAATCCCGGATGACTATATCCGGTTTGTTTGTGCTATCGTGCGATCAGTTTGAATTTGTTGGTCTACAATATCGTACACAATCCACAGACGTCACCGGTTTCGGTGAGTGTTCGTACCACTTGGGGCATGTGTTCGGAACTTCGAGGGCGGTACAGATCTGCCAGTGGAGGTAGCTACACACCGTGTCGTGTCTTTTCAAATATTCGGTCTTTGCTAGGGTAGACAACCTGAGACAACATGAGCAATAGTTTCTACGTGTTCCTGACAATGCGGCATTTATCATCTTGGGAAATTTTGAGAACCGCTTTATCATAATGTCGTGTTCTCAAGGCCTGATCTTGGGCAGCTATTACAAGTGCTTCCGATTCTGGCTTCATTCTCCCCTTTTAAGCCACATAAATGATTGATCTTTATTGATCTGCACCTTGTCCATTTCTTTTTAGGTATTGTCCGTGAGTGGTTTGTCTCTCCAGGATTTCTTTAACATTTTCTGTGTCTCAAATTTCATGTTAAGTAGCATCAGAAGTTCAGTGTCTCTGTCATTCTGGTGTTTTGCATAGTCTTGTTCGCAATGCTTCTTGCTACACTTACAATGCCTCTGTTTCCCATTTTTCGGTCAGATTTCATGACCTGCCTCCTTAGTGGGTCATCTTGATGGCTGACTACATACTTTCCCATCCCGGTTATTGCATTGTGCCAGAGGCTTCAATTTGTCTCAGACCTCTTCCTCCTTCCTTACGTGAAACATAAACTCTATGTACATCAGCTCGGGGGGGCGACATGATGCATTGTAAGCAATTTTCTGGTTTTTCGATCCATGATGCGAATTTCCTGTTCAGTTCCAGTCTACTAGTCCGAAACTGTATTCGGCTACATGCACCGCCAAACTACCTATTGCTGATATTTTATTCCTTGAGTTCAGAGCGGACTGCAGGACAAGTCTCACTCGTCTATAATACTCCCTGCGAATTCTCTCTTTCATTGTGTCGTTCGAGATAGTCTCACATTCTTCAATGCCCAGATATTTTTAAGTTTTACCTGGCTCAAGATCTTGAATCACAGTGTGTCTATCACTTCAATGTTCTCTGACGTGGTCATTTTACCTCTTTTTAAGTTGACTTTTGCACACTTGTCAAGACCAAACTTCATGTAGATGTCATTGCTAAAATCATTGATGACAGACAGCATTTGGGAGAGAATCGCTTCATTCTTAGCAAAACACTTTAAGATCATCCATGGAAAATAATGTGATAAAGGCCTTTCATCACCATGGAGCTTGTAACCAAAGTTC
>JAHLJT010009436.1:242453504-242572180 GCA_031308135.1 Acheta domesticus
TCTTGAATCCACTGTAACTTTTGTGATAGGAAATATAAAAGTACACTTTTATTTTTCCAAAATTTCCTTCCTTTCAGAATACTGTATTTTTTATTTTTCCAATTTACTAATATTCCAGATTGAATCACTTCAAAAACCTTCCAAAAAGTAACATACCATATTTACCTGAATACAAGACAACATTCTTTTTTCTTAAACATCCGATTCAGAAAATAGGGGTCACCTTGTGTATGGGGGTTAAGCAAAGTTGGTTAGGTTTATGTTTTTAGACTAACTTTCCATGTCAAGAAACTCAAATGCTCGTATGTTGCAAATGTGATGAATTCACAATTATCTACAATACTTCATAATTATATTCGTGAGTGTATTCTTGGTATCCCTGCAAATTTGCTAGGCAATCCCAAGACCAAAAAATTTGTTCAAAAATGAACAGGTTGAAACATGAGAGAATCTCAACCAAATGGCACTGTAGTAAGTAATGGTAAATGAAATTGCGTTTAACACAACATGAAAATGTATAAAATTGTTGCAAATTTTGTTACCACAATACCCTGATTGACAAGTCCTTACAGACTCTTGGATCGACACCTGGAGAGTGCATATCTGAGTTTTTGCATCAGATGGAAATGCAAGAATTCACATTGATAGAAGTATGCATTCCACATCCAAACACAGAGACTGAAAAAACAAAATTTCCTGAGCAAAATCTTCCCAAACTTGAAACTTTTCGCTCTCTTCAGTAATACCCATGAAACGGAAATGAAGTTTGTAGTTCATAACTCTATCACACAAACATAACACAATGCGAATTTGAGTATGTTCTGTGAAAGAATATGAAAGAACTATGAGAGAGAGAGGCCCAAAGAGTGTGTGACAGAAAGAAAGTTTCACACAGGTATGTAGGTGGCAAGACAAATACAAACTCCATGTACAAACTTACAGAGAGGCTCAAAAGTCAGAGAACAACATAGTAAGGGAGAAGAACCAAAAAGAAAGAAACAATGATAAATGTGAAGATAAAGACAGCAGTAGCAAAAACATTATTGTGATGATTTTAAGACACCAGAAAATATTCATAGCTCAGGCAATAAGTTTTAACATTTTTACTGGTAACACAATTTTCTAGAAAAGCAATTTTATTTTGACCAAATAGAATTATTAATAGATTTTAAAAATTTCAAGAGGCCTTGTCTTATATTCAGGTACATACAGTATACACATAATTCAGTTTCATAGTTTTTGTAACTCAGTCATAAGGAAGTTTATCTTATTCCACAACTATTGTAGCCCTCACCATTTCCTCACAAATAAGCATTGCTTTCATACAAAACCTTAAATAAATGTGACTGCTTTTCCAGGCCATACATTCACTTGAAAGCTCTTCATCTTTCACCTTAGCAGGCTCTTCACCATATAATGCCATTTCCAATTCTTCAAATAATTCTCTAGTTTTTGCAGCTCCTTGTACTTCAATTTCCTAACAAAGAATGAAAAATAATCAAGGTTTATGCTTACAATATCAAAATAAATTTAATTGTAAGTATTATAAGTGGGCCATTTCACACAAGCAGCTTAGTTTAAACATGAAATTAGTGATGCTACAACACCACAAACTTTCTAACATTATTTCTAAATTTGCAATTTTCGAAAATTCAGATAGTTCAACGAAAATTCGGTTGTGCCATTCTTTTAAGCGTCCCCTGTTTTATCTACAAAGCTGAAAGAAACAAATTGGTGTGTTTTTGAAAAAAATGTGTTCTCTACTTTCCCGTATACTGTACGTACGGGTAGTATAGGGAAAGTTATGTAATGCAGAGCGAAAAAAACGGCGGATTTTCGACAGAAAAACTTTTATTACAGGGCCCTGGTAACGAAAAAGTGGATAAATCCACTTGTTGCTAAATTAAGAAGAAAAAAATCTCCTAACACGTGGTGCGGCGAGAATCCCTGTTTTGTGGGTCCTTGATAGCGAAAAACCAATTGAAAGCAAAACGTCTGGCCGCCTGTCTGTCAACAACGATAGCGACTACACCGTTCAGCCGATTTTCTCCAAAATTGATATTCCCCGATCACTCTGACACATCTCGTGCCTCTTTGATTTTCAAACCGATATTTTAATTTGGGGGGGGTACTTTACATGACGTCACTGGGGCATTTTCAAAATTTTCAAAAAATTGGTGCCAACAATTTTCACTAAATCTTGTTGTTGGATAGTCTCATGGTCATTTAAGAGAACGGCGTACGTCTCACGTTGGTTGAAAACACTGATTTTTCGAAAATTGAAAAAATTCAAAATTTTTTCGGCATCTTTCTACAACTACAATTATGATACAATTTTTTCTTCATGAAATGTGTTAATAAAAAAACAGGTCTTCAAATAAGGTCAAATATAGACAATATTTAATTTTCTTTAAATAATTTTTTTCCTAAAAACGCAGAACTTTTTTTTGATTAAATTGAGACCTGAGATAGTATAAAGGAAGCTTAAGAGATTGATGCAGGTTTCATGTTCGTTAAAATGCCTGATTTTGCAAAAATTTTTAAAATTAAAAATGTTCGGCGTTATTCTACAACTACAATTGTGAAGATACAAACGTATTTACTTTCCCGTATACGTACGTATATACTGAGTAATATACGTAATATAGGGAAAGTTTGTGTAATGCTACGCGAAAAAATGGCCAATTTTTCCCAGAAAAAAAATCGTTTCCGGACTGTGATAACGAACTAGTGGTGCTACAGAATGGCACAGACTTTCCCGTATTCGTTTTCTATTTCCTTCGGTCTCGGAAAGCTATTCCGAATTGCAACATACTCGTGCCAGCTAACATATATCGCCGCCCAAACTACATGTTTTTGACATTTTCTTAATTTTTCGGTTTCCTAATAGTAAAACGAAAACATTAATTTCAAAATATTAAAAAACACAAAAACCTCGTCCTATATGACAATTTTCCTTTAAAAATTCGTAGCCGTTTTTAAGAAAATGGCGTTTCCGCGCTACTAAATACGTGAAATTTGAAGCTCATTTTCACAGAAAATTCTCGAGTCTTCGAAAAACTTCGTTTGAAGTCATTTGAAGCACATTAATTCACAAATACAATAGTAGCAATAAAAATTCAATTGGCTTTGCTGTATTAAGGACCCACAAAGGAGGGATTCTGGCTACACCATGTGTTAGGGGATTTTTTTTTTCTTAAATTAGCAACTGGTCTTATCCACTTTCTCTTTATCATGGCCCGGCAACGAATTTTTTCTGGCGAAATTTGGCCATTTTTTTCGCGCAGCATTACGTAACTTTCCTTATACTACGTATATTACTCCGTATATACGTACGTATATACGAGAAAGTAACTAGTGGTGCAAGAGAATGGCACAGACTTTTCCGTATTAGTTTTCTGTTTCGTTTGGTCTCGGCTAGCTATTCGGACTTGGCATTACTCTTGACAGCTGCCATCTATCGCCGCCCAAACTACATTTTTCTGACATTTTATTAATTTTTCGGTTTCCCAATAGTACAACAAAACTATTATTATAAGAAAATTAAAAAAAAACAGTTAAACCTTACCCTAAATGGCAATTTTTATCGAAAAAATGTGCCGCCGACTTCAGAAAATGGCGTTTAGCGCTACTGTAAATATGAAATTTGAAGCTCTTTTTCACAGAAAATTTTGAGTTTTCAAAAACTTCATTTGAAGTAATTTAAAGCACTTACACTCACAAATTCAATAGTATTTACAAATTACTGGAAATGTGCATTTTAACTGTATGAGAGAACTTTAAAAAAATTACATTTTGTGTAATTTTTTTTTGAAAAAAGGAAAATATGCCCAAATTGAACTTTACGCCATATTAAAGAGTGTAATGAGCACTATCCATTCGAAAACATTTAACAAAAAATTTGAAGCCATTTTTGAGATAATGGCGTTTGAGCGTTTCTGATAATACGGAATTTTGAGCTAGTTTTCACAGAATACTATTCAATTTTCGATTAACTTTATTTGACATTATTTAAAGCACATGTACTTATTAATATAATAATGTAAACAAATCGCCGCTAATGTAAACATAACGACGTGAGAGAGAAGTAAAATATATTACATTTTTTTGAATTGTTGAAAAAACAAAAGAATAGAGCAATATCGCGTTTTATGTTATCTCATAGAGCATAATTAGCACTATCCCTACAAAAAGTTTAAAGAAAACATTTGGAGCCGTTTTTGAGAAAATATTGTATTTGTAATGTTTTAACATTTCAAATAATGCGTGCAATATTGCGCAAAAACTAGTAAAATTTTCAAAAAAATGTACATGGGTCATTCCACGCAAAATCGGACGAATTTGAAGGAAATTGACCTCGATGTCTGACATCTTTCTGATTATTTTTTTACAGGTTCATGAAAACAAACTATACAACACGTGTTTTTTAGTTTTGCTCAAATATTTATATTTTCGTCATTTTATTTTTTTAAATTTTCCGTAACTTCATACGCACTGACGTGTATAATATTTTGTATCTCAAAATCGTTTTAAAATTTCGGTTTTGAGTTCCTCTTAAATCAAAGCTTATATCTGTATCTTTCATGAAATGTATCTTATTGTTTATAAAATTTTATTTTTTAATGTTAATTTTTTGTTTAAATGTTTATTTATAAAATTATTAATTTTACCACGAATTAAAATCTGAAAAAAAAACGAAAAGAAAGTTCATACTTTCTTCTAAAGGACTGCGAAGTTTCAAAATGGCTTCTGTTAAAATAACTTTTTGAGAATTTTTAAATCTTTCCTCGTTCACAGCGTTGCGAGAACCTCATGCGCCCGTCGTTGTATGTGCCGCTATCGAATGAAACGCTGGGGGGAACAAGCTTCACAACAGGAAAATAAGTGTAAATGTTCACTGAGCAATGAGCTTTAAAGTTATTGTTAATATTCCAAACATATAAATATGAAGTTGTATCAGATTTACGTCTTTTTAAGTTTCTCTTTATATAATTTGGACAAGATGTGCACTTTCTTTCAAGGAGAATATTTTAATTATTTCTTTATCTTCTCAAATAGGAACAAAGGAATGTAACGAACGTGTACCACGTAGCCATTTTGCTGCAGTTCTATGACTTTTAAGTGAATTCTTTCTTCTTCATGATCTTCATTGGTGAAGAAGAAAATCACTATGTTTTGTATGTTTTTGTACCACTCATAGAGCTTCTTGGGAGTCGTAATCGGATCATGATGTACTTGAATAGTTCAACGTGAATCCACAGCCGATACGTCACTCTGTCAATCATCCTCTCTTCAAACTTTTCCTGCAACATTTTAAGTCGTTCTATTCCAGGACATTTGTCACACTTTTTAAAGTAACAGTCAGCTCTTGGAGTGTCAAAAATAACTTTTGTTAGGTAGTACCGACAATCCTTCAATGCTCCAACATTATATGTTAACTTTGCGAAACCTCCTCCGTCAAACATAACTTAACTCGTACGTTTTCGTGATATACACAAACACATACTGTATGTGTACCGTTAGCTCCTGGTAAAATGCAGTCTTTCAGTCTTAATTCAGCGAACTTTGAAAATCTGATCTTTAGGTGCGGAGACTTTTCTTTAAAATGTCAGTAGGTTTCTTTCATGTTGCTCAGTATAATCCTCTTTTGTTTGTGAATATCCCCCATTCTCTCTTACTGAAATAAAATTATTTTTTTCCTTTATTTACTCATACGGCTAACGTCATCTGAACAATACAAAGCCACAACATATTGGTGTACAGAAGCGACGATAGCTCTTCTGGATTTCACATGTGGAGTTGACAATATTCCTTTGTTGCTAGTTGTTTTGCAAACAATTATCATGTGAGTAGATTCATAGAAATGTTTTTTTAACTTTAGGAAAAGACCAATCTTCGAAAATCGTTAACATTTTAAGTTTTTATCATCATCAGTAGTTTTGTATCTTTTTTTCAATTTTTCTATGATGTATTCATTTCCTTGTTCTTCTTCTACCTCTTCTATATCAAAATTCTTCACTAGGAGTTAGATCACCATTATCTCTCATTTCAATGTTCAATTACGAATTATTGTCTTCTTCTGAATTTCTACTCTGATGACTTGTACCAGGTTTGCTGAAAAATGTTTCAATGGTACCTTTAGAAGTTCGACATTCATTTTATAAACCATTTTGAAGTTCTCCATCTGCATATGTTACAAATTTTCAAGTTCAGCGTAATTTGTAAGTATTGTGTGCCCAACTTTTGAAGGATACTTCGTATTACATGTCTTAAATTTTTACATTTAGTTCTACCATAATTTTCTAGATTGAAAGGATTGAAACATGAATCAAAGCGTATCTTCATTGTACCTGACATCTTCAATCATTTTTTGTCACTCTCCTAGAAAGAAAGAAGCGCACGGGCACTCACACACGCATCACAATCGATGATATTATTTGCACTGTGTCACACACTCTTGGATGTAAACTGATCCCAATGTTTGTATTGCTTGGTCGACTTCCTGCCATTGCCTTGGGTGGTAAACGACTTGCTGACATCGATGAAAGGGCGTGGGCAGTGTTGCGCAAGGCCATAAGTCCAGTGGAGGAAGGAAGACACAGGGAGCATTGACAAAGCGGTATGGCAGCGGCGCGCCGCGGCGGTCGAGAAAATGCTCTGCGCTCCATTGAATATTATTTTTTTACGTGAGTTCTAAAACAGACCATTTTGAAAATTTTCAGAGATGGAGATGAAAGTCTAAAAAATTTATTGCCGTCGAGATTAAACAAAAAATCATGGGGATCATCTAAAAAAACTCGTTTTAAAAATTATAAACAATTTAAAAAACACAATATAAAAATATGCAATTATTTATAAACACTTGTTGAAAGATTGCTTCTTTAGCTTTAATTTGAGATCAAGTTTAATTTTTACAAGCAATACATTTAGAGTTAAAAATTATTAAACATCTCGACATTGGAGAAAAATTAATATATTTCAATAATTGTAACTTCAAAATAATGTATTCTCGGCTAAACAAAAAATACGTGTCTCTTACTTTTCATAATAGATAGCGTAAAAAAAATATTAGAGAATTTGAAACACCTCAGGTTTTTTTCTGTCCGGTTTTACGTGGAATGACCCACATGACTTTAATGAAAGAACTCACTTTGGACAACAAATTTTATGTGGAGGAAAAATCTGTACTTCAATTTTGTAGTTCTAGGAAGACGCCGAAAAAATTTCAAACTTTAGCAATTTTCGAAAATTCAGAGTGAAATAAAGATGATGTTGGAAGGTTGAGGTGGCGTTGAACGATTTGGCTGGTTGTTCATGTTGCCGGTGAAGTTGGTTGGGGGCTCGCCCCCCAGTCGGGTTGGACCGCGGCAATATTGAGGTTGGTTGGGCGGTAGTAGGTTGTTCTTGAGGGCATGAAAAGGGTAGGGGGATTTCTGGTGCAAGGTTGTTTGTTCCAAGGGTTGGTTTGTGGGGAATAAAGTTTTATTCTTGCTTTATTATTTGCGTATGGAATAATTTACATATATTGATGATCTAAAGGGTAATTTGGTAGTAATTAATATTAGACAATTAAGTTAATTTGGATATGGTATTTCTTGAAGTATTGGTGAAATGCGTGCCAGCTGCCGCGGTTAGACGTGAATACGAGTGAATATTGTTGATTAGAAGTTAATTGTTGTTATTCATAATAATTTTAGTTAATTTTTGGTGAAATAAGTAAAATTAATATTTATTGATTATTAAGATGATGAGGCTTTGAAATATAATGATAGACTAGGATTAGATACCCTATTATGTATTATGTAAATAGGTAAATATCAGGGTAGTAATAGTTATGATCTTGAAACCCAAAGAATTTGGCGGTGTTTTAGTCCTTTCAGAGGAATCAGTTCTGTAATTGATAATACACGATTTATGTGACTTGATTTTGTTATCAGTTTATATACCGCCGTCAGTAAGATTATCTTGTGGAGAGTATTAAATTTCGTTATATTTTATTTTATATTATGTCAGGTCAAGGTGTAGCTAATAGTTAAGTAGAAATGGATTACAATGAAGATATTTATATGGATAATGATTTGAATAAGGATGAAATGGGACCCACGCCATCTTAAGTGTATTTTACTCTATTCTTACAAGAAATTTAAAGAAAAAATTTGGAGACATTTTTAAGAAATTTTGAAAGTGTCCGGGGGGCTTCATGTAAAGTACTCTCAAATTTTGAAGCGAGTTTTTCAAAATCGTGGCGCCACGATGGGACGCAGATCGATCGGGGAATATCCCTTTTGGAAGAAATCGCACGAATGGTTTACGCGCTAGTGTTGTTCACAGACGATCCGATAGACGGACAGACGGACGGACACGGACAGAGCGACGGACACGGACGGACGTTTTGAAAGACCCACTTTTTCGGTATCAAAGGACCCCAAAACGTGTATTTCCGTTGAAATCTCGAAATCGATTTTCCGCAGCATTTCATAACTTTCCCTATACTAGTATGTTACTCCATATATACGTACGTATACGGGAAAGTAACTAGTGGTGCTAGTAGGTTGGTGTGTGCTAGTGGTAGCTGAGAACACTGCTAGTGCCTAAACCATACGTACGATTTCTACCAAAGTGGATATTCCCCGGTCGATCTCGTTCGAGTCGAAGCTTTGAGATTTTGAAAAAGATTCTATACAATTTGGGGGTACTTTACATAAAGCTCCCAAGACATTTTCAAACATTTTTCAAGAACGGCTCCATATTTTTTCTTTAAATTTCTTGTAAGAACAGAGTACAATGCACTTATTATGGTGGCATAGGTCTGATTTTCCCGTTTAACTCTGAATTTTCGAAAACTGCAAATATTTTAATTTTATTTGGCGTATTCCTATCACTACAAAATTGCAGATATTGTTCCCTCAAATACAATTTGTTCTTCTTAGTGAATTCTTCCTTTAAGGTCAAGTACTTTTTTTTTTTGAAAAGTTCAGTACTTTTGGCGCAATATTGTGTGTAAATAAGGAATACGTACGTATACAAGGAGTAATATACGTAGTGTAGGAAAAGTTATGTAATGCTGCGCGAAAAAACGGCGAAATTTTCGGCAAATAAAAGTTCATTGCCCAACCCTGATAACGATAAAGAGGATAAAACCAGTGGAGGGCGGGCGAGCGGGCGTACCGCCGGGCAGGGGGGCGTGCGGGTGGAGACAGACGTTTTGTCAATAGAATTTTTGGTATCAAAACCTGGATTCTGACTACACGTGTTAGAGGAAGTAAGTTACTGCTATAGAGGAACAAGATTATCCACTTTTTCGTTACCTGACCCCGGCAATAATAGTTTATGCAATTCGTTTATTATGTTAAACTTTATTTGATGAGTACATGTTTTGAAAACGTGCGACGTTAGGGGCGAGTTTTCAAATTTGCACAAATGCAAATAAAGCAACATGATAAACGAAGTGCATAAACTACTATTATTGCCGGGGTCAGGTTACAAACTAGTGGTGCTACAGAATGGCACAGACTGTCCCGTATTAGTTTTCTATTTCCTTGGGTCTTCGCTAGCTATTCGGAATTGCCACATACTCTTTCTTGCCAGCTGTCATCTATCACCGCCAAAAGTACGTTTTTTTGTCATTTTCCTAATTTTTCGGTTTCCTATTGGTAGAACGGAAACATTAATTTTAGAATATTAAAAAACACAAAAAACTAGGCATAAATGGCAATTTTCTTTTAAAACTTATGTGCCGTTTAAGAGAAAATGGCGTTTTAGCGCTACTAAACATGCGAAATTTGAAGCTCATTTTCACAGAAAATTTTGAGTTTTTAAAATACTTTATTTGAAGTTATTTGAAACATGTACACTCACAACTATAATAATGCTTACAAATTGCTGGTGTAAGATGTGAGAGATCTTTAAAAAAAATACAATTATGTAATTTTTGAAAAAACAAAAAAAACTCAAAATAAACTTTACGTTATACTAAAGAGTGTAATTAGCACTATCTGTTACAAAAGTTTGAAGAAAAATTTTGCAACCATATATGAGAAAATGGCGTTTGAGCGTTTCTGAAAATGCAAAATTTTTAGCTACTTTTCACAGAAAACGGTCGTGTTTTCAAGAAACTTTACTTGACATTATTTAAAGCACACGTACTCGTAAATATAATAATGTGAAAAAATAGCCAATAATGTAAATATTATCGACGTGAGAAACATGTGAAAAAATTTACATTTTTGTAATTTTTGAAAAATCCAACCTATAGAGCAATATGGCTTTTATGTCACCTAATACAGTACATTTACCACTATCCGTACCTAAAGTTTAAAGAAATAATTTGGAGCCGTTTTTGAGAAAATGATTTTTGTAATTTTTTAAAATTGCACATATTGCACGCAATATTGCACGAAAACTACTAAAATTTTGAAAAACATTTACATTACCTGTACGAAAGAACTCAATATGCAGAACAAATGTTATTTGAAGAAAAAATCACTATCTTCAATTTTGTAGTTGGAGAAAGACGCCGAAAAAAATTCAAACTTTCACAATTTTCGAAAATTCAAAGTTATTCGTGAAAATCGGACCTATGCCATGTTAATAAGTGTATTTTACTCTATTCATAAAAGAAATTTAAAGAAAAAATTTGGAGCCGTTTTTGAGAAAATTTTGAAAATCCCGGGGGGCTTCATATAAAGTACCCCCAAATTTTGAAGAATCTTTTTCAAAATCTCAAACTTTCGACTAGAACCAGATCGACCGGGGAATATCCATTTTGGAAGAAATCGTACGTATGGCTTAGATGCTAGCAGGGTTCACAGACGGACGGATAGACAGACGGACGTATTCCTTTCAATTGGGTTTTCGGTATCAAGGACCTAGAAAACAGGGTTTCTGGCTACACCACGTGTTAGGGGATTTTTTTTCTTAATTTAGCAACTAGTTTTATCCACTTATTCGTTTTCACGGCCCGGCAATTAATTTTTTTTCCGCCGAAAATTGGCCATTTTTTCGCGCAGCATTACATAACTTTCCCTATACTACGTATATCACTCCGTGCATACGTACGTATACGGGAAAGTAAGAAGTGGATAAATCTTGTTCCTCTATAGTAGTAAATTACTTAGCATCAAACATTTCTAAATGAATCAAACTTATTTTCCCAAACAGCTTTTCTGTGATGTCTCCGTGCGAGAAAATGGTGGTCGGCTGTTCCGTTTACCTCTACTTCCCACCTATACTCTCGCTGCGATTGGTTGAATGTGTGATGAGACGCAATCATTTGTGCCATAAAATCTAATACGTCATCATTTGTGCCGTAAAACGCCCGATTATGAACAATTTATTGCAATAGAAAAGGTCGTTTATAATGCACGAATACAAAAAAAGTGTTTCTGTCGAAATTCGGCGCTATCAAGTCCACGATTACAAATTCTAATGTACAATACTTATTGTTTTATGCTTCAATAATTTTCATAAAGTCACCTTTCCATTTTACCATTATGAGACTGGAAAATCGAAGAAACCAGTTTAGGCAACAAGAGATGGCAGTTGGGACGAGAGTGGGGGCAAAACCGAAAAATAGTCTGGACCTAGACTGAAGAGAAAAGTTTACTAACTAGGTCGAAAAAGTCTGTGCCCGTTCAGTAGCACCAGTAGATTTAAAATTATTTGAAAAGGTTTAACATTACGTTATAATCTCAAAAGTTGGAATGAAAAATAAAAAAAAAATTCTGGCGACTACGAATCATTTGAAGAAAGGGCAATCAGATACGAAGGCACACAATTATTTTCAAAAGTAACTAAAGCAGATCTATTACATTTCAACAAGTATTTTTAACAAAAATATTGATCAAATGATTTGTTAAAGTACACCAGTCCTGGCCAAACCACTGCCCACAAGCCACTATGACCCTCTTCGCTGAATTGGGGCGGCCCGCGGACAATTGTATATTACAAATATACAAACTTTAATTTCTCTTTGTAACAAGCTTACAAAAAAAAAGCTTCAAAAATGTAAATTTTCATAAACTTTCATTAAAGAAGTTGTATCAATAAAAGCTATCAATATTGTTTTCCCAATATAACATATCTGTGTATTCTACGCAACTAGTTCACACGTAAAATATCTAATTTGTGTATTGTAATGATCCAGGATCATTCCTGGGTTATTTACAGTGATTTTAAAATATTTAATAAAGAAAGACCAACTAAAGTGGAATGGAGTGTACCACGACAGGGACTATGTTTTAGAACGGATTATAGAAAAAAAACAAATGATGACCGTGTTGCGCATAAACAGAAATTTTCATTTACTTAAATGCCCGGAAAAAAGTGATTGTGTATCAGAATTAGACAGTTCCTAAATAAAGAAGAATTTTAGTGTTTGTTGTATTAATATCGAACCATGGGTTGCGTTGTTATGACAATTTTAGTAAAATGCATAATTCAAGCTCTGACGTCATTCATTAAGAAAATCAACATTTTCAAGAATTTCGATTAAAAATTGTGCCGTACTGGAAGGTACGAGAAGGTACATTCAAATTTCAGCTAATTTATGAAAATAGTGCCAGAGTTTTAGGACGCTGGAGATTATTATTTAAAATTTTCGAGTTACAATTTCATAACTAAAACAGAAACATTTGAGTGTATAAATCCAGGGTAAAAGATGATAAGGAAATAACGTGTTTCGACGTAACGGGGCAGAAAATGGGCATTTGAAGAACGGAATTGTGACATTGGGATTTAATAGCAATTTTTTAATAGTATCAAGCAACCAGAAAGTCGAAAATACGGAAAATAGTATTATTTTACATTGATATAGAAAAGTCAGTAATGCCAGTGAACCGGTTTTGTTTAGCAGGATATTATATAATCTTCGAGACAACAATAGAAGATGAGATGAATCTTGAATGGATAGCTGTACGCGGAAGCTACGCTCGAAAATAGCGTGATTAGATTTCTTAAAGTTTGGTGTTAAAAGACACTGGAATTTTCATAATAGTGATTCGGATTTTGAAGTGTTGCATTATGCAAAGTTATGTCAGTCCTAGATAATTTGTTGAACGTTTAAGTTTTTATGTTTTCAGAGTTTAAAAAAGTAAATCGCGTGGAGACTGTGTTCGCGAGGAAAATTAACTTTGAACATTTATGTGCGAGTTATGAAGTAACATTTTGTGAACGTTTTATTAAAAAACTGCTGACTCGCGAACAGAATTTTGATTTTATCAAAATACGAACTGATTCTAGCTGCCGCGGACGGAGCGCGCGATGTGGTGATGCGGATTTCATATATGTTTGGAAAATGGTGACAACGGGCGGCACGTGGGCGTCGTTGTTTACACTGATGGAGCGATCACGCAGTGGGAGGAAGTTGGTTCGGAGCCCAGGAACGTCAGTCTGACGTGCTGATAGCAAGCAGATGGCAACATACAGGGAAGTGAACCAATTTTCGTTCATTTCGATTTTCCAAGAAAGTAATACATTGTTCAAGGCCACGATCGGTGCTTAATATTAAGAGGTAATTAATGGCCATTCAAACTAGCAATTCAGTCAAATTAAGAAATCATTTAAATTAGCAAAACCATTCAAGTAATTTAACTATTAATCTGAATTTGAAGAAAGCACGTGCAAATTAAACGAGGAAGTCTTTTCAAAGAGAATTTTAATCATTATTATTTTGTGTACTCCATATTAAATCAACACAGTCATTTTACATCACCATCTCAGATTCAGATGAAAATTTGGCACATAGGTAGTATGAATGCAGAATAAGAAAACTACAAATTTTAAGTAAAATATTTCCACCCGTTTCTGAAATACAGTCATGTAAAATTTTGCAAAATTGGGTTCCCGAAAATTTTTAAATTGATGTAGAACCTCAACAAATTAAGATAGAGAGCTGGAACAGGTGTCATTCTGCAGGTTTCTTTATGGAATTTTATAAGATATGCAACTCAATAGGGCTTGCGTTCAAAAAGTATTTCAAATTTGAATTTAAAATTTTGATTTTGAGTTTTTTCAAAATGCTCATCTTCAAAAAAATTGAAAAAATTCCAAAATATCCTTGTATATATCCAAACACATGGTGCAAGTTTAAAAATGGGACTGCAATGGGTTGATATGGTAATCTTTATTTAAAATGCACAATATTTACTTACTCTAGATTTTACTGATTTAAAATGCATTTTATTTCAAATTATAAGCCCTAATATATACAAATTATTAATTTAGTGTTTTTTGTTGGCGAGTGTGTTGTTTTAATGTTATTATGATGATGATTATTATTATTATTATTCCTTTAAATCACGACTAAAGATGTTATGTGTCGGCTGAATATAAAATCTACTCCAGGTTGCAACCAGCTACCTAAGGGGTAGATCTAGGGACTGTCGGTGCCTCTACAATACTTTGCGCAAAATGTGGGCTGTTCCAAATAAAGCGATTTCTTGCACTTCCCAGTCCTTTGGATTACCTGGGAGTTTAGACAAGTTCTTACACAAATTTTGCGGAACAAATCCCAGAGCTCCGATAACTATCGGTACGACCTCTGCTTTTACGCCCCACATTCGGCTGATCTCGATTTCCAAACTCTTGTATTTAAGACGTTTCTCTGCCTCCTTGGTAACGACGTTTTGATCGCAAGGTACAGCAACATCCACAAGTAAACACGATTTGTTCTCCAAATCCCGGATGACTATATCCGGTTTGTTTGCTGCTATCGTGCGATCAGTTTGAATTTGTTGGTCGTACAATATCGTACACAATCCAACAGACGTCACCGGTTTCGGTGAGTGTTCGTACCACTTGGGGCATGTGTTCGGAACTTCGAGGGCGGTACAGATCTGCCAGTGGAGGTAGCTACACACCGTGTCGTGTCTTTTCAAATATTCGGTCTTTGCTAGGGTAGGACAACCTGAGACAACATGAGCAATAGTTTCTACGTGTTCCTGACAAATGCGGCATTTATCATCTTGGGAAATTTTGAGAACCGCTTTATCATAATGTCGTGTTCTCAAGGCCTGATCTTGGGCAGCTATTACAAGTGCTTCCGATTCTGGCTTCATTCTTCCCCTTTTAAGCCACATAAATGATTGATCTTTATTGATCTGCACCTTGTCCATTCTTTTTAGGTATTGTCCGTGGAGTGGTTTGTCTCTCCAGGATTTCTTTAACATTTTCTGTGTCTCAAATTTCATGTTAAGTAGCATCAGAAGTTCAGTGTCTCTGTCATTCTGGGTGTTTTGCATAGTCTTGTTCGCAATGCTTCTTGCTACACTTACAATGCCTCTGTTTCCCATTTTTCGGTCAGATTTCATGACCTGCCTCCTTAGTGGGTCATCTTGATGGCTGACTACATACTTTCCCATCCCGGTTATTGCATTGTGCCAGGAGGCTTCAATTTGTCTCAGACCTCTTCCTCCTTCCTTACGTGAAACATAAACTCTATGTACATCAGCTCGGGGGTGGGCGACATGATGCATTGTAAGCAATTTTCTGGTTTTTCGATCCATGATGCGAATTTCCTGTTCAGTCCAGTCTACTAGTCCGAAACTGTATTCGGCTACAGGCACCGCCAAACTACCTATTGCTGATATTTTATTCCTTGAGTTCAGAGCGGACTGCAGGACAAGTCTCACTCGTCTATAATACTCCCTGCGAATTCTCTCTTTCATTGTGTCGTTCGAGATAGTCTCACATTCTTCAATGCCCAGATATTTGTAAGTTTTACCTGGCTCAAGATCTTGAATCACAGTGTGTCTATCAACTTCAATGTTCTCTGACGTGGTCATTTTACCTCTTTTTAAGTTGACTTTTGCACACTTGTCAAGACCAAACTTCATGTAGATGTCATTGCTAAAATCATTGATGACAGACAGCATTTGGGAGAGAATCGCTTCATTCTTAGCAAACACTTTAAGATCATCCATGTAAAATAAATGTGATACAGGCCTTTCATCACCATGGAGCTTGTAACCAAAGTCAGTGTGGCACAGCTGTCTTGATAGAGGAATTATTATAATTATTATTATTATTATTATTATTATAATTATTATTATTATTATAATTATTATTATTATTATTATTCCACTACATCACGACTAAAGATGTTACGAGTCGGCTGAATATAAAATCTACTCCAGGTTGCAACAAGCTACCTAAGGTTCTGTTTCAAACAAAGCGAATTCTTGCACTTCACAGTCTTTTGAATTACCTGGGAGTTCAGGTAAGTTCTTACTCAAATTTTGAGGAACAAATCCCAGAGCTCCGATAACTATCGGGACGACCTGTGCTTTTCCGCCCCACATTCGGCTGATCTCGATTTCCAAACTCTTGTATTTAAGACGTTTCTCTGCCTCCTTGGTAACGACGTTTCGATCGCAAGGTACAGCACCACCGACAATTAAACACGATTTTTTTCTCCAAATCCCGTCTGTTTGCCGCTATCATGCTATTAGTTTGAATTCGTTGGTCGTACAATATCGTAAACAAAACAACAGACGTCACCGGTTTTGGTGAGTGTTCGTACCACTTGGGGCATGTGTTTGGAACTTCGAGGGCGGTACAGATCTGCCAGTGGAGGTAGCTACACACCCTGTCATGTCTTTTCAGGTATTCGGTCTTTGCTAGGATTGGACAAGCTGAGACAATATGATCAATGGTTTCTACGTGCTCCTCGCAAATGCGGCATTTATCATCTTGGGAGATTTTGAGAACCGCTTTATCATAATGTGTTCTCAACGCCTGAACTTGAGCAGCTATTAAAAGTGCTTCTGATTCTGGGTCCATTCTTCCCTTTTAAGCCACATAACTGATTGATGTTTATTGATCTCCATCTTGTCAATTCTTTTTATATATTTTTCGTGGAGTGGTTTGTCTCTTCACGAGTTCTTAAACATTTTTTGTGTCTCACTTTTCATGTGTAATAGCATCAGAAGTTCAGGGTCTGTGTTATTCGACGTGTCTTACCTAGTGTTCTTCGCAATGCTTTTTGCTGCACTAACAATGCCTCTGTTTCCCATTCTACGGTCACTATTATAATAACATCGGTCATAATAATAATAATTATTATTATTATTATTATTATTATTATTATTATTGGTGTTAGACCGCGGAACTTGTATAAAGAGTCCTTCTTTATTATTTTCAGAACAAGATTCTCTTCTCGATCAGAAAGTCTTCGGACGTTCTCCTCCGGGTTGCAGTTCATTCGCCTATTCATTGATGTATCATAAGATTATGTCACTCATTGTGCTTTTTTCATTAATGGCATTTTGCAAAAGTTTGGGCATCATTAACCCTTCGCATTACGGTAAATAACCAGCTGACGCTGCGCAAAGTTGGTGTTCATTCCTCAACGATTCTCTTCGCTTAAATGTTTAGGTTCCCACGTATGTGGTTCATCAGCTGAAAGGTTACCTTGATTTGTTTTATTTTTCGTGATAGGTAAACACATTTAGGTAGGTATGTACATTTCCTTTCGATATGCACAGTCAGTAAAAATGTGCAATTGTATGACATTCCGTGGTCTAATAATAATAATAATAATAATAATAATAATAATAATAATAATAATCATTATCATAATAAGAAAACACAACACACTCACCAATAAAAAACACTAAATTAATAATTTGTACATATTAGGGCTTATAATTTGAAATAAAATGCATTTTAAAACAGTAAAATCTAGAGTAAGTAAATATTGTGCTTTTTAAATAAAGATTACCATATGAACCCATTGCAGTCCCATTTTAAACTTGCACCATGTGTTTGGATATATACAAGGATTATTTTAGAATTTTTTCAATTTTTTTGAAGATGAGCATTTTGAAAAAACTCAAAATCAAAATTTTCAATTCAAATTTGAAAAACTTTTTGAACGCAAGCCCTATTGAGTTGCATATCTTATAAAATTTCATAAAGAAACCTGCAAAATGACACCTGTTCCAGCTCTCTATCTTAATTTGGTGAGGTTCTACATCAATTTAAAAATTTTCGGGAACCCAATTTTGCAAAATTTTACATGACTGTATTTCAGAAACGGGTGGAAATATTTTACTCAAAATTTGTAGTTTTCTTATTCTCCATTCATACTACCTATGTGTCAAATTTCATCTGAATCTAAAATGGTGAGGTAAAATTTTAATTAAAACTGTGTTGATTTAATATGGAATGACCCGTACATATTTGATGATTGGTTTATTTTGTTTTTGTGTTATGTATGTGTGTTCCAGGGTATATTTATGTGTTGTGCGTATAGTGTTGTGATGTCAATTAACTGGTTAGGACTAAGGTCATCGAGTGTTAAATTTTGGAATTTTGAATTTTAATTAAATGTCGGAAGGCACGATTGACGACCGAGTTTTTTATTTTCTCACACAAGTGTGTTGTCATTTCAGTAGATAAAATCCTGGTGTCATTGCAAAGGAGGCTACCGTTTACAGGTATAATCCGTATGGAGCCGGTCACAACCCACTGATTATAAATTTCTGTAATTGTTTGTGTATTAATTGAAGGTAAGAAGGTCAGGTACCATCAGATCAGATCAGATCAGATCAGATAGATAGTAGATTGGATAGTTGAGAGAGGAGGAGTAAAAAGATTAGAGTATCATAGGAAAATGTACCATGCAGGCACAAGTACATTTTTAATGCAATATTCCAAGAAATTTCATAAGATGTCTCAATGACACCGACTTTCTAAATTCAAAGAGCACCAGTGCAACTGTAAGAAAATCAATCATGGATAGAGTATTGGATATGAAGAGTTGTTTAGTACTAGTGTTGTACAATGCTTCACTATTGCAATGTAGGGCTACAACACTTCATATGTCACTGGTTAAGAAATTGTTAATCATATTTTAAGCTACGCTCTGCAAACATTTTTAATAGATAAAAAACTTTCTCGTAAGTATGGGTTCGTATCATGATCTGGTTTGGACATGGTTGTCAAGTAACCTACTGCTAAAACGTTCTCTCTCAAAATTGGGCATGCATATGCTATAACGTTGTCTTGGGTAAATATGATTTACAGTCGAGATAACGTTCACATAATAATTCCAGCCGATATTTCACAATCGAAGGGACAGAATATGCAGCGATGACGTGCTTAATACTTGAAGGTGCAGCGGGTTGCGTGCAGCTTCCGGGCGCTGAGTCAGTATAAACGCACAAAATCATCAACGCGCGTCTACGTGCGAGACATATACGCACAATCCCGTTGTACTATGCCTGTATTCTTCGCACAAGTGCTACCAATAAGTTGACGTTTATCTCATTCGGATGAACTGAACGGACAGCGCATAAAATACGAACAAAGAGAGAATAGAATATATATAGAGAGAATAGAATTGATATAAGATATATCCTTCTATTCTTGTACCAAAACATACGTCAAATATAAACGAGTTGGTTCTGTAAATCTGCTCCACACGCTCTGCTCTAAAACGCCTTATAATCGTTCAATTATGTTGAGGTGTAGCGATTGTGCTGGCCAAGGATCATATCTGATGATACTACGTTGCTCATATATATATATATATATATATATATATATATATATATATTGTAATATACAAAATATTACAAAACAAACGCCGCGCTTTAATCTGGACGTTCGCGGTTACTAGGTAACGAAGGTTGTAGACGGGCAGAAGGGGGCCAGGGACTGGAGAGTTGGTGGTTGACAGGCATCGTGGTGGTAGCGGCGCGAATGTAATCTGAATTATTTAAGTAGGACATTGACGTGAATAGGGAGGATAGATTGTGGAACAATAGCGCAAGAAGTGAGCAGCAAGAAAGAAGCAGACGACTTCGGCGACAACCGGCGCGAAGAGAGATTTTCGACGCGGAAGCCAAGGGGCTACGAACTGCGGGGCCATCGTTTCACAACGCCAGACAATTCGGTACCGTGAACCTGATGCATGCAATCAATCAACAGAATTTATATTGTTAATCCCAAATTCAATTTTTAATAAACAAAATTATTGTTGTGCCACCTTATATGTAATTCCTTCGGAATATAAATAATTTCAGACTTCCAGGCTTCTCTGTGTAGAGAGCATGAGAACCAAAGAACTGAGCTAGTAAATTAAATTAGATAAAATAAATCATTCATTATTTTATCACAATATATATATATTGTATATATACAATATATATATATATATATATATATATATATACACACATATACAGGATGAGTCATGTAACTTTAGCACCTCCTGTAATTTTTGAACGGTTGAAGTTATTGCAAAGCAGTTTTCACGGAAGTGCATGAGGGGAAGGGGCTAATAGATACGTGCATTAATTTCTATTTTATCACTTGTATTTTACGAGATTTTTTAGGTAACTATGTTTTTTCAAATGGAACTATACATATTTTTCAGTCCACCATGCCGAGCGTAAGAAGACGAATCCATTGATGTACATATTGTCATATGTTAGATAAGCATTTTTTTTATTAATTTTGATTTTTGCGACAGGGGATTAACAGACATTTTGCATAGTCCACCACACAAGGTCACGTAGCGCTCCACCAGCAACGCGCGCCCGGACAAGGGAAGGGAGATCTGAAGATACGAAATATATTCCAAATATTCACAAAACCATTGCAGTTTTTTCCTGATCTGTGCTTTCCATCCTTCCGCATTTTCAGATTTTCGACTTTCTTTGATTGAAGGAATTAAAGGATGGAAAATAAGGATTTGTCATAAGTTTGTATCGTAATAAAATTGTTTATAACTTCAACTCTATTTAATGGGGTTTCATAAGATACGTATTAATGGGATCTTGAAACAAAGCACAATAAGAATAAATAATTAAAACCGTACAAAAAATATTGCGTATTTTGAGCAAACAATTTCAATGTTAATAAGAATATAATAATAACTTAGGGATAGAAATAATCTTATTTCAATAAATACTACTTAAGACAAATCCGTATTTTCAATCCCTAGGAAACACAAAATATCAGAAAATGGATCAGCATGGAAAGGAGAGTTCAGGAAAAAATGCAACAGTTTTGTGAATATTTTTCGAATCCTCAAGTACTAAAATCCCTTCTTTTTCCCGACCCCGAGTTTGCTGGGGGAGCGCTGCGTAACCTTGTGGGGCTGACAGTTACAATGAAAATATCCGTTAAACACTAATCGCAAAAAAATCACAATTACTCAAAAAAATGCTTATCTAACATATGACAATATTTATATATTTGGATTCGTCTTTTTACGCTTGTCATGATAGACTGAAAAAATATGTATAGTCCCATTTGAAAAAACAAAGTTACCTCAAATATCTCGTAAAATACAAGTGATAAAAGAGAAATCAATACACATATCAATTAGCCTCATTCCCTCATTCACTTCCGTGAAAACTGCATTGCAATATCTTCAACCGTTCAAGTTACAGGAGGTGCTAAAGTTACGTGACTCACCCTGTATATATATATATATATATATATATATATATATATATATATATAGAGAGAGAGAGAGAGAGAGAGAGAGAGAGAAAGAGAGAGAGAGAGAGATATGGGTGTGTGTGTATCTTTTGAGCCCCGAAAAGACCGCTGAAACCTTCAACACTTGCTGCAAATTCAAGATCACCTGTCAGTCGATGAACCAGATGCGTGGGAACCTAAACATTTAAGAAAATATTTAAAATGAATCGCTGAGGAAAGAACAACACGTTTGAGCAGCGTCAGCTGGTTATTTACCATCATGCAATATGGTAATTATGCCGAAAAGTTTGCAAAATGCAATTAATGAAAAAAGCATAGTGAGTTACTTAATCTCACGGTACATCAATGATTAGGAGATTGAATTGCAACCCGGAGGAGGACACCCGAAGACATTTTCTGATCGAGAAGAGAATCTCGTAGTGAAGGATCCTCCTAATAATGCACCAAAAATTACTCCACAGTTATAAATTAGCATTGGCAAGAAAGTAAATTCCGAAACCGTACGAAGGGTACTAAGGAGGCCCTATTTCCATAGCCGCGTTGCCAGAAGAAAGCCACTTGTAAGTAAAGCGAACCGACGGAGAAGGCAAGGGTTTGCTAAATAACACGGAGAAAAAGATGAAGATCGATGGATTAGAGTAATCTTTGTTGACAAATCAAAAGGAACATCTGTGGATCCGATGGAAGAATTCGGATGTGGAGGAGACCAAGTTAAGAGCTGAAAGGAGAAAACTTGTAAGCAACCTTGAGGCACGGAAGAGGAAATGTAATGGTGTGGTCTTTTGAAATAGTCAATGGTAGCGGTGAACAGGTGTTCGCAGAGCAAACGAACAGGTTCAACTATCTCAACATTCGTAAACAAAACTTAAAACAAAGTGCTGAAAATCTTCGTATTCCTGATAGATTTTATTTTCATTAGGATAATGATCCCTCGCACAAGGTGCAGATTGTTAAATTTTGGCTGCTGTGCAACTGCCCAAAGATACTTACTTCATCCATGCCCTCAGTCACCGTATCTTACTGTTAGACAACATGTTTGGGAAAAAATTGGAAAAGAAGATAAGAAAATACTCAATTCGTTCCTAACAAGAAATAAAGTAAATCATTTAACATAAATGGAGAAAAATGTTTCCTTATATCCACAAACTTGGTACAAAGTGTACCAAATATACTGAAGGAAGTGCTGCAGCAAAAAAGAATGGCTACAAGATATTGAACTTTCTTACCAGGCGCGGATCCAGAGTTGTCTTTTGGGAGGGGTCACGTTAAGACTCAAGTGCATTTATTTCGGAAACAGGGTAGGGTACAGAATGTAATAACATATATTTGAAGTATGATATACGTATATCAGATTGACTTTATTACACCATAAATATATTAGAAATTCAATATTCCCATAATCACATATCAGATATCAATCAGCTTTCTATTGTTACGATCCTCACCTTATCCCCTGGCGGTGGGTCAGGTGGAAGTTTCGAATTTTAAATGGTAACCCCCAATTTTCGTTGCAGATTCGACTTCTGACTACAAAAATATGTCAATTTTATTCGGTACATTTATTTTTTAAAAATTAAAATTTATAAAGTTATCAACAATAACTTTCAAATTAGCAAAAGTAACTTTCATATGATGCAACATGAAACAATTTGTGAAGAAACTTATATGAGAGAAACATGTAAATGTGTGTAATGAGAAAGAAACATTTTTAATAAATTATTATAATTAATAAATACATGCATATAATAAATAAATAAACTAAATTATACTTTTATTTTTTCTCACAATTATTTTTCTCATTTCCATTTTTCCTGTTTTCACTTTTTTCGTATATAGTGCACTTTTGTATATTAATAAATTTGCACCACATTTGAATCTCCTTCAATGGCGATTCTTCTATAACAATGTTGTAAACTTCATTATAATTTTGGGGACAACTTCACCGAGACATGCAAACATCTAATAATTTAATTTAATGCAACATTTAATATATTGCAAATAACTGATCTGATTTCTTTTGCATTGCCAAGGTGCTTTGTATAATTAAAACCCAAATAAAGTAACATCATTGCAATTCTGGTCATCAAGAATGAGAGCTGTCAAGAGATCCTTTTGATACAGGATTCGAACTCAACGACAACAAAACATTCAAATAAGATATTTTAGGCGTCAGGCAATCCTCAGGCTATCAGCCGAACTAAAATTCTCTCACCGGATTCGGGCTCAGCGACAGCAAAATATTCGAATAAGGTCTTTCAGCAGTGGCGAAGCTGGAGGGTAATCTGAGAGCCTTATAATACCCAAATTATTTTTCAATACCATCTGTCGTTGCGTGCCATTTTTCAATATTTTTGTTTCTGAATCTTGAAGAAAATTAAATGTGTTCAACTTTTTTCCCCGTTTACGCGCAAGGGAATTAACAGAGCTGCAGAGATATACTCTTTGGGGCCGGTAACTGAGCGAGGCCAGTGGATAGACACCGGCTGGCTCTGCCGCGCATACGCACAAGAGAGCGTGCACTACGGTATCTTCCTTTCACTTGCATTCACTAGGCAGATACTCCAGCTGTAGCCTAGGCTCACGGTAGACACGGACTTCTACAGCGATGCGCGCCCACGTCTCGATCAGGCAAATTCAACTCATCACCTGACGTCGAGGGAAAGTACAATTGTTTGTGTGATTTTTGTTGGTGTTTTCTTTACGAAACAATTAATGAAGCTAAAGATATAGTGTTGCAGACAATGTCCCACTGACTATGCGCCAGTCCACGGCCGTCTCTAGAGATGGCCGTGGCCAGTCTCATAACTTCTAAACGGTTCACAATATCGAAATGCAGTTTTCCCTCAACAATGCGGAATCACGAGTCAAGTAATACGCCACAGAGATAGAAATAGTAGCAACACGTAGTAATATACCGTGTTAGATTTGCAGATACTATTGAAATTTGCATCAAAGTAGTCATGACTATGAATGAACTTTCAGGGCGAGATTTATTTGAAAGGTACAAAAATTGTATCTTTTAAAATTATTGATACAGTAGTGACTCAGATGGACTACAGGTTTCAAGATTTCGAAATCTTTCACTTTATTGATTTTCTTGACGAAAAGCACTTTTTCACTTACAAAGCGTCCTTTTGTTCAGAAAAGATTTTTCGTAATAAAATAATGTCCATTCCTTGACAGTGAGCAGCCTCAAAATGAACTGACAAATGTATACATTAATAATGCAAAATACATGCCTGCAGTTGTTTCGTATTTGTAGTAGTATTTGTTAGACAAATTGGTCTAGAAAAAAATATCAAGAGACGGTTCGATTGATACAACTGAGTCTAACTGTTCCTTCATATAGTGCAGCATTATGTAAAGGGAATATGATTACATTAAAGAGTTAAGACATTCGTGCAAAATTCCATGGGAAATTAACTGTGCACAAACGAAAGCTTTAAAAAACAAATTATGGACGATTTTATTGAATAAAAAAACGTTGAATGGAGCTAATTTACAAAAAAATGTAAGATTAGATTTTCAGAATATCCAACTGCATGACTCTAGCTTCGCCACTGTATTTTGGGCGTCAGACACTATCCTCGCTCATCAGCCAAATTAAAATTCTCTAACTCTAATTCTTTTCGACAAATCTTTACCACTAGCGCCTGTTGATAGCCTTAACTTGTGCTGAAAGCGGCTTCTTACGTTCTCACAAAACTAGAACCGGCATCAAACTTCAATGATCAAATTAGGTTCGCCGTTACTGATTACATTAAGCATTTTTAGGTGAAATAAACATTGAGTTCGATAGGATTTCCGATACTGAATTGGATTGTATCATCCAAACTGAATTCTAACAAACACCTGAAAGCAAGATTGTTGAAAATTTTACATACAGACCATTATTATTACCAAGTTTAGCTAGTTCTATTCCCTTTGAACAACAGTTCTGACTTTTAAGATGAGACCATGTGTTGACGTCCATTTTGCCCCAAATTCTCTCGTTCAATTAGTAACAAATATTCACATTACGTTGGTAACGCTAGTAATGCACAGTGTATTTGATTCCGACTTTAGATGTGTTACTTGTTTAGATATATTTCTTTGTACTTAAAATATTTTTAATGTGATCTTGAATACACGTATGTTTTTATACAAATTAAATTCCAATTTCTATATAAAATCATTAGTTTCAGCGCTGCTAAATTTTTAGAAATTTCTAGAATTGTCTGAAAATGTCTCAAAAATGTCTCGGATTCTGAAAGGACACTGGAAAGGTTATCAGTTTCTCAGAGTTGTTTAGATATCTTAGAGTTTCTCACAAAATTGTGACGGTTCATCATTCGGGGGGGGTCATGACCCCCGTGACCTCCCCTTGGATCCGCGCCTGTTTCTTACTGAGTTTTTTTTACATATTTTTCTGTTTGAACATTATTTACTGTATGTATTTGTTTTTATTTATATTCAAGTGTCCAAATAGTTTTGTAAGTTAACTTTTCAGCATAAAAAATTCAAATTTAAAAATATCAGTTGATTGTGATTTTAAAGAAAATTTCGTCAGAATCTTGTAACTGCATATGAAAGTAATCATATAACATACTTTTTTACATTTAATTTCTTTTTTTAATATTTCTAATCCATGATTATTCTGCTAAATTCCCCGTGTACGAATAGTTTTGAGAGTCACTGTATAGATAAAAGAAAGTTATGTAATGCTGCGGGGAAAATGGTGAATTTGCGCAAGAAAAAAATTCGTAGCTGGGCCGTGATAACGAAAAAATAGATAAATACAGTTGTTAAATTAAGGGGGGGAAATCCCCCAACACGTGGTGAAGCCAAAACCCCTGTTTTGTGGTTCCTTGGTACCGAAAAACCCATTGAAAGCAAAGCGTCCGTCCGTCCATCTGTCCGGTGTATGTGAACAACACTAGCGCCTGAACTATTCATACAATTTTTTTCCAAATTGAAGAAACCTATGTTAATTTGACCTGAGTTGAAGCTCTGCGATTCTTAAAAAAAAAATAATTTTGGGGTGTTCTTTACATGAAGACCCCCGGACATTTTCAAAATTTTCTCAAAAATTACTCCAAATTTTTTCTTTAAATTTCTTGTAAGAACAGAGTAAAATCACAGTTTAGTATAATTTATTATACTAAACTGTGGTAAAATATGCTTACTGAAGTGGCGTAAGTCCGATTTTCATGATTAACTGAATTTTTGAAAATTGAAAAAGTTTGAATTTTATTCAAATAAAATTTGTTCTTCATAGTGAATTCTTTCTTTAAGGTCAAGTACATTTTTTTGAAAATTTTGTAGTTTTCGCTCAATATTGAGTGCAACACGTGCATTTTTAAAAAATTACAAAAAATATTTTCTTTTCAGAAACGGTTCCAAATTTTTCTTTAAACTTTTGATAGGCATAGTGCCTCGTGTACTCTATGAGATGACATAGAGTACATTAGGCACTATTGCTCTATTCTTTTGGTTTTTCAAAAATTACAAAAATGTAATATTTTTTACTCGTCTCTCACGCCGTTAATATTTATATTAACGGCGATTTGTTGACATTATTATATTAATGAATCAAGTTTCTCGGCTCCTAATTTTCTCTTCAAACTTTTGAAACGAAGCTAATTGCACTCTTTAATACTAAATTTCACTCTTTAATACTAATAATAATAAAGTTTATTTTGGGTATTTTTTTTTTTCAAAATTACGTAAATATATTTTTTGAAAGATCTTTCACATCTTTAATATGCACATTATAACTCGACCAAGCGAAGAATGAAGGCTAAGAATGAAGGCTGCGATTGCGGCGCGTCGTGGAACTAACAGTGAAAACACGTGTCTGTAAAGTCAGTTTCGCTAACAAAATTCGCCAGGAGCGGGAAGCGAGTTCAGAGATTGCTTCTACGAAATCACCATGGCCTCCTTCATAGAGGTTGTGAATCAGCTGATATAACTTCAGAGACACATCTTGCAAGATTTACACTGTTTTATTTTTGTCCCTTTAAGTTGCTTCTTTTTACTTTTCACCGTTCTAGTACAAGACTATAATAAAAAGTTTTGTTTATATTGAATTTTTAATACTTATTCGTTGGATTTAAACATTTTGTATTCTCCTTCATTCATCTTTTTTCCATAGACTTTAGACGGTTTGTTAGATATGCAATAAAGTATCAAAACATTAACTTTACTGTCATAAGTAGGGCCCGGATAATTATGTACTAAAAATTGGGAAAATATGTACATATATATGTATTATAATATACAGAAATATGTACTTAAAAGTATGAAATATGTAACATTAAGCATCATTATATCAATTATTTTTTATTAAAATACCTTTATCTTCGTGTATATTGTTCTGTGTAGTTAATATAAAGACCAGAATTAAATATTATAGTTCTCATAATCCTATTATTTACAACGATCTCCGTATCAATATGATACAAATTTCGTCTCCGATATTATTTCAGCAGTATACCTTCCCTTTGCGGCTCTCACACGCAACCAGCCTTTATAAATGAGTTCTCTAAAGAAAGAGAATTTTAAGACGTGACGAACTGCATTTTAAATGTAAAAATATGAAGGATTTGTTTGAAGGAATTTGATTGAAGAAAAAACGCATCTAAATATTCATGTCAAATCATTTTCAATTCTCCATCGTGTTTTCTGGATCCAGTGTGACGGAATTGTCCCCTCATTGCACTGCACAAATTGTTTCGAATCCTGGGTTTTTATCCAGAACAGAAGACCTCTTTTTCTTCACTGGATCTCCCTATTAACTATCGAATGATAAATGAACAGTTTTTAAAGAAGCGACTGCTGATTGAGTCCTTGCACATCAGTTCCACAGCGAGATTTTACTTGAGGTTTTGTGGTCCAAAGAAATAATTTACGAACGGAAGAGGGTCGCATGTAAAAATCAGGTAAAGAAAAATATCAACGGCCCTTCTTGAGCTGGTGCGTGTAGTTTCTGGTGAAGGGTATGAAGGTCAAGGGAGACATCTAAGTGATGCGAAGTGGGTGTGCGATATTGCCTGCTAAACATATCATTTTCACCAAACTTCCTTTCTGTTCTCTGCGATCTCGCTGAAAACTAACAGAACAGAAACTATGAATTACATCGTCACCTTCCCCTTTACTTGCAATAGCGTTGGCATTAATGGGTACACTCATTTCAGCGCGAAATAACAGCGTTATTTTAGAGAGGATGCTACAGAAAAAAATGTTTGACAATGCTGAATTGTTTGTTTGGATGATTCCTTATCAAAAACATATAGAAAAATAAAGAATTTCATTTTTTTAAATGTAGGATAATGGAAAAATTCAGTTATATGTACAAATATGTTCATTTGTGTAAAATATGTAAATATATGTAATTTCGGGCAAAATATGTAAATATATGTACTAAAAACTCAACGTTTTTGGTCACTAACCGATGTGAAACGTGAATATATCGTTGATTGGACTTGCTGGAGTTACCTTAGGAAAATATGTAATTACATAATTATCCGGGCCCTAGTCATAAGTATCTACAATATTCATTATGGTAGTAGTTACTTCTTATATAAAAAAGAATTTTATTTGGTATATATTCGTAAAGAATTAGTTTCGATGTTACTGCTCATCGAAAGAATTAGTTTCAAATTTGAATCGTTTTGCAGAGAAAAGTATACTTTTATTTATTCCAATAAAAGGTGCAGACATGTCCAAATATAGTAAAAAAATTAATTGGGAATATACTAGATTTGCAACGAAATAAATCTTTCTTTCAAAATAGTTTGGCATGGTACCATTTTCATTTTGAATTGAGTATCCTTTTATTTCCGTCTCTGTCGTTTCGGTTGTAAACACAGACAGTGGCGCGCTCCTGTAAACATCATTCTCAAGTTGGTCGAGCTATACCAACAATTTGTAAACACTATTGTGAGTTAACGGGCTTGAAATTAAGTTTTTTGAAAACAAAAATGTTCTGTGAAAAAGAGCTTAAAATTTCGCATTTTTAGTAACACTTAAACGCCATTTTCTTAAAAACAGTTACAAATTTTTAAAAGAAAATTGCCATTTGGGACGAGTTTTTTTTGTTTTGTTTTTTAATATTCTAAAATTCCATTCTACTATTAGGAAACCAAAAAAATTAGAAAATGTCAAAAAATGTACTTTGGCAGCAGGCAAGGGTATGTGGCAATTCCGAACAGCAAGCCCCGACCCAAGCAAATAGAAAACAAGCACAGGAAAGTCTGCGACATTGCGTAACACCACTAATTATATATTAGATATTGAATGATGGTATACAGTTACGTAGTTACGGCGAAGGGGGGCACGAGGGTCCGTTCCGGGTGACATCATTTTAGGGGTGATACCAAATAGAAAATTTTATAGTTGGAATTACATAATTTTAATAATTGATTTAAAAATTACAGATTTTGATGAAATTATACATAAGTTTGCCGCTCTTAAACCTCGATTATTACTTTCCCGTTTACTACGTATGTACAGTATAAGGAAACTTATATAAAGCTGAGCGAAAAAAAAGGCGGATTTTCGGCAGAAAAACTCTTATTACAGGGCCCTGGTAACGAAAAAGTGGATAAATCCAGTTGCTAAATTAAGAAAAAAATCTAATACATGGTGCATCCAGAATTCCTATTTTGTGAAAACCAACTGAAAGCGAAACGTCTGTCCGTCCGACCGTTCGTCTGTTAACAACGCTAGCGACGAAACCGTTCAGCTGATTTTCTCCAAAATCGATATTCCCCGATCGATCAGAATATTCTCGCGGTCCCTTGAATTTGAAACCGATATTTTAATTTTGGAGGGTACTTTACATGAAGCCCCTGGGACAGGGTCAAAATTTAAAATAAAAAAAATAAATAAACAAATGGCGCCCACAAATTTGACTAAATGATGTTGGATAGTCTGAAGGTCATTTAACAGAATGGCGTAGGTCTTATGTTGGTTAAAAACTCTGATTTTTCGAAAACTGAAAAAATTCAAAATGTTTTCGGTGTCTTCCTACAACTACAATTATGAAGATACAATTTTTGTTCTTAATGAAATGTGTTCATAAAAAATGAGTATTTGTTGCATTGTTTTAAAATACTCTTCTCTAATCATGGCCCTATGGAATGCATTTCTATATTGTCCAGGGTATCAGGCTTCTTTTTCCAATACAGGTTTACAAAACTTTTGTATTCTATTTTTGTGTAGTTGTAGAATTCACATAGTTCTGACAACACTGTGATGGAAACAGTGAGTTGTAAACTTCTTGGTTGAATTGGACGTTTTTAAATAATAGTAGTTAAGTAGGGCATAAATAAAAATTTCAAATGAAGGTAGTAGAGCATAAAGTGCAATATTTCAGCACTACATAGCTGTTTCCTCTAATATGGGAAAGTAAGTGCTGTTGTAGACCACTAGTTTTAATAGAAAAAACATACATTGATAATTAGTTATACTTCGATTTAGATTTTTTTAAAATTATATTTCAATTATTCTGAATGATATAGTTACATGTATTGTAAATAAGTGTCTTGGGCAAATACAGTTTACTTGTATTTTTATTAAATAATGTATAAACTATTTAATAATACATATATTTATATTTAATTTATGCCAGGGGGATACCATTAGTTCTGCCCCAGGTGACACCAACTGAAGCTATGCCACTGAGTGCAGTAGTAAAGTTGTGTTTATTTTACAGTTTTGTTTCATTTTAAAAAGCGTATTTACCAAAAGTACATCCCAGCTATTACATTACCTATCATTAAGTGGCCCATACAACCAATAGAGTAGACCAGGCCTGAACTAAACATTTATTTGAAAAGTAACACTTCAACTGCAATTGAAGCGATCTTTAAATGGACTATTCAAAAAGATGGAAATATAACATTTAATAAAAATCTGTTTAATAACAGAAATTAAAAATACAAAATTAAAATTACTAAGAAGAGATTTTCTTGTTATATCAATAGCATAACTTTTTGAGTAAGAATTCATATTTACTTCATATAGTTATTTATTTTGTTGAAAATTAGCTAAAAACTCTTCAAATAAAATGTGACATGAGAGAGAAGTATAATCTGTGTATGTTTTCTTGAATTCCAGAATTCCTACCTCTTGCTGTTATATTACGGAAAGTTGTATTACAAACAGGTAGCAAAATAGTAGACTTTGAAAAAAACTTGATAACAAGAAATATTTATCTTCCCTTAGATCCCTTAGAATGAAAACTATTTGCAATGGCAAATGAGCTACAGATTTTTGGCTATTATCACTTATTGTGCTCCTTGCGATGTAATCATCCTTACTATCATGAAAATAAAAAGAATAATTTTGTTAATTTTGCCTCAGGCTTTATTTAAGGGTAAGTGAGTATGTGGATTAGTAAGCAAACAAGAAGTGTGAATGTAAGCAAATATTCTTATGCACCTACCCATTAAATGTTAATTATAATTCCCAGATTTATATTTCATTTTCTGAATAAATATTATGTCTACATCCAGGAACTCCACAAATATACTGAGGATACCCCTAAGACTGACTAATAAAAGCAAAGTCATTGCAGTTGACATTGGTAAGAATTTATAAAATTCATACTTACATCAGCCCAAGACAAAAAACTAGCACTACTGTTGTCCAAACTGGATCCATCAGTTCCACCAAACTCAGAGAATAGTGCTTGTTCCAAATCAGAATCATCCTCCTGGTCAAATCTAGATGTTAAAGGTAATGGAAGTTACAATTCTGGCATAAGAATTAAACTGAAAATTTCAATGAACAAGTTTTGAAAAATCAGTCAACATTAAAAACCCTGGAAGATGTGAAGTAAAGAGAAAGAAAGAAACATCAAAACCAATTATTTAAATGTAAATTTTGAGAACAGAAGCCAGTTTAATTTGACAGAATTAATGTAATTAAATACAAAAGACAGACTTATCAAAGTTTGACGTTTTTTAACTATTTCAAAATATATGTGAAAATGAACTAGTGATTACATCCCATTCTAGCTAAAAGAAGAAATAATAATTACAATAAAAAGTGGAGTCAAATAGGAATTGAAGGCGGATACTTAAAAAAAATTGAAATTCACTTCAAGAAACACCAAACTGCCTCATGCATTTGAGGCAATGCATTTTTGCTGCTATCCACCCCATGAGATGTAGCTGACATTAAATTCTCTGCAGAACATGAATCTAATGATCTCATTCCCATTGGCCAAATAAGGAAGATCGTCATAATGAATATACACACGTTACGAACAATGAAAAATTTGAAATATTTATCGAAGTTATTTTGTAATTGCAGTGCTTTGTCAGTTCTGTACTCAAAGAATTTATTGAATATATATTTTTCTGTTTATAGAAAAGGGCATAAAGTTCATTGCATAATTATTAACTTTTATAATTCAAGCTTAATAAAGGTATGACAGTGTATTTACTAGACAAAATTAGACTAGTCTTATAACACTACTTTTTCCCCATTAATTCTCATAAATGTATAATAGGATATCATCAAAACAAACAATCATTAATTGCAATAACAAAACCAAAGGTTAAAATGTCAAGAGAATTACAATTGTAAAATTCAGTGATAAATGTAGGAAAAATTAAACGGTAAACACTGCAGCCCAATACTGAAATTTCTCTAATAAGAGAGAATAATATACAAAAGGAATTTAAATGAGAGAAACAATGTAATATTGTGATTACATGTTCATATAAAAGTTCAACTAACTGACATCATACAGTCAGTCCACAACACATTGTTATTATTTTTATTATAATTATCTCTTACTCTGAAATTTTGTTAAATCTATCCAGATAACTTTCTTCCAATGTTTGTGATGCCACAGGTAATGTGGAATTAAAATCAGAATACGACCAGGCACCATTTCTTGAAAATTGAAACTGTGATTGTTCAGCACCAACATAATCATTTACTGGAGTTGCATCATCAACGTTTTCAGGAAGAGGATGACCATATGTCAGTTTCACTTTAGGAACATTTTGTCTAAAGAAAACAAAATTTTGTTATGAATGATATAATATAGCCCTGCCTGTAAAATGAATATGAAAACCTTACTCACAAAGTTCTCTTTGGAGGTTTCCAGGACATTTCATAGGTTTCTTTCATGTGAGAGTTTGGTAATCAACATATTGATTACTGCAAAAATGTCGACACAAAATTAATTAGCTTAAACTATACTTCAGAAGGAAAAATTAAATACGTCCTGTCATATTATACTTTTGTTTTTGTTTCGAATGTCAGTCTAACATCTGGCTTCCTTTCGTGCTGCCGTCGTGTGGAGTCTAGCGTTGAAATTATAAAAAAATAAAATAGTTCACTACATACGCTTTGAAATTTTAAGGTGTTGATAAACAAATAATGCAGATTCAAATATTGCCGTTGAGTTTGTATTAACATTTCTTCAAGTTATAGCGCTTATAGGATGTAAAGCTGTCTTGTGACAAAGATTTTCTTTCCAGAGACTTTTGATGCTAATACCTAGAATTACCATGTGTGATTGATAATATCAGATGCAAAACCTTCGAATATCGTAGCGCATTGGTTAACTGAGTAAAGATTTAATGCAAGGACTGAGAGCATATCCACAACGTCGCTCTTCATCGTAGCACATTGATGTGTTGAAAGGAATACATTAAAAGAACTGCATAGACAACTGAAATCTAAACATTGTCATTTCCATATCAAGTTCACTGCTGATCACTATAGAAAAAAATTGGCTAATCTTTACAAGTGTCAACGACAGCCTCGGCGCGTTTGTTCATTTCTTCCCTTGTCAAGCGAAAGGTTCACAAACCGGATATTCGATGCATGACGTCGATTGCTTGCCAACTGTTTCGGGCTGACGTCTCGTCTGCTCTCACAGCCAGCTCACAGCGAGCAGCAGAGAGTATTATATTATAACGGCGAGCAGTTCGTGAACTGCGAGCATTATTTTGGTGTTTTTCTGCAGCTTGCTCCAGTTTGCTGTCATTAAGGTATGATTATTATGTCGCTAAATTAATGGAATTGTTGTTTTAGATAACTGGAAGTATTTCGACGCAGTGAAAGGTAGAAAATATGTTGAATAGCCTCGTTGCCGATCAAGAGGAGTCGGGAGCGACAGTACTGAGGCACATTTTTGTTCATATGGTGCTTTTTGTCTTTCACTGTTTATGTTTCTGAGCGTACTTTCTTTGTTGAAATCATTTAAAATAACTTGGAAAACAGAAGTCATTCAAGGACTTTTAAATATCTTCCCACGGCGCATGAGAAAATTGGTTTAAGAAGCTGAGTCATAACCTGTAGCTTAGTCTATACTAGGGTGCTCACAGTGAAATAATTTACTAGTGATTAAAATAGTTTTGGTGCTTTTGTTACAGTTCACGACATGTTTCTATGGGATTGGTTCACAGGTGTTCTAGGATACTTAGGTAAGTCATGGTATAAAATTGTTAAAATTGTGTTATGTAAGTGGATGTTAGATTAATCTCATAAAACCTTTTTTATACTGATGTTCAGAAGTATTATTTAAACTCGGGGAAAAAAATCGTTTTAAAGTCTTAAACATATATTTCTAATTGTTTAGTGTAGTTTGTGTAAAAGTATGCTTTTTAAGAGATGGTTTTAAAAATGGAAATTTACACTATTAAACCTGCTTGACTATTATGATATGTAGGATGTAATTGGATATTCAGAAGACTGACTTTCGGTGTGTAACGTTTTAAGTTGTACTCATTAATTTTTTTATTTTATTCATTAAGATGACCAATGATTTTTTTTATTATTTTTATAACAGAAATGTTCATGTTTTAAATTCAAGCAAAAAGTACCAGGTCATTCTTCAATGTGATATCCATGACTGACAAAATTTTTTGCTGTCATGCTGACTTGTAGTAAGAGAATGTGTAGATGAAGTATGATGGAATGGAAGTATTTCCAATTTTTTACAATTTACAATTCTAACTAATCCATTCTCGGATTGAAAGTGATAGTGAAGCAACAGTTAAATTGTTGATAAGAATTAATTAATTGTACTGACTTTGCACTTAAGAGAGATTATTGTTACTCCATAGAAACACATCTCGATCAAGTTTTTGTCCAGTTTCCCTGATCCATTGAGCAAATGCTGAGATGGCCCCTTGTTTGCTTCTGGACGTAAATGTATCTTCACATGTGCGCAAGTTTTGTTGAGCACTCCTCTTGCTTGTAGTTCATTTACCGTTGAAATTGATTTTCTATAACTCGGGAACAAACATTTTTCAAATATTTTTATTTTGCTGAAATAATTATTTTCTAATAAATAAATAGAAATGGTTTCAAAATGTTAATTATAATCCACTCAATTAAGAGATGTTAGATATAGATAGTTAAATTGCAAATGACTTCATGTTATTTGTAACAAAAATGTGTGTTTTACTCACCGCATGTATGTATGTAGTTAATAAAAAAACTTTGAGACCCATAATAAAGAAACAATTGTTTTCATTATTTCTATTAAAAGGTTGGAATACCCCAAAAGGTAGATACGCAATTTTGGGAGTGGGACGAGCTGGAAAGAAAACATTGATGGAAGCATTGGTACAGGATGGTTTCATCGATCCTGTGCCATATTCATGTAAGTTAAATATATAGTTTGTTTATGCATGTATTTGGCTTTTCACAGGCTTATGGAAAAAGTCAGGGAAGCTGCTCTTCTTGGGGCTGGATAATGCAGGCAAAACCACTCTACTACACATGCTAAAGGATGATCGATTAGCTCAGCATGTACCAACCCTGCATCCAAGTAAGATAAACCCTTGTAATAAAAGAACACCTTTGCCTGTGCTCTTAATAGCAACTGTGTGGTTTGCAATTGTCTGTATAAAGTGTTTTTTCTCAATTTGCATAAAATTATGTAAATATTATGTTTGAAGGATGAAAAATTGTTATCTAATTTTTTGGTAACTGAGACCTTATTGAAAGAAAATTGTCTCGGAACCCTTAGTAGAAAATCTGGTTCAAGTAACTGAAATTAAATTGATAAAAAGTAATAATATTTTGTGATTGTCCATGTTACAGCTTCAGAGGAACTATCAATAGGAAATATGCGATTCACCACATTTGATTTAGGTGGCCATCATCAAGGTATGAGATCTATACTCTAGAGCTAGATCATGTACTTCATGGTTTCTACATCATGGTTTCTAAAAATCATAATTATAATTCTTTTGTTTTGCAGCCAGACGTGTTTGGAAAGACTATTTCCCAGCTGTAGATGCTATTGTAGTTTCTGGTTGATGCTTGTGATAGAGGCCGTTTTGTTGAAAGCAAGGCTGAGCTGGACTCTCTTCTGTCAGATGAACAACTGAGCAACTGTCCAGTTCTCGTTTTAGGCAACAAAATTGATCGTCCTGGAGCTGCATCTGAAGATGAACTGAGAACTTTCTTCGAACTGTATAACCAGACTACTGGAAAGGTAAACAACATCTAATGAACATTATTGTGTAATTTTCTATGAATTTAGAGTTGCATTTTCTAGCATTTTACTTTTGAGATAAAACTATATGATTTAAGTTCACTTTCTGAAACTATAACACACTTTTCAAAACTATTGGTATATCTTTCAACATTGGGTTAAATTTTTATAAGATACCTAATTTTGGAATAATTTGTGCCGTAATGTATATTATTAATTTTAGGACAATTTCCCAATGTAGTTTTGAAACATATTAGAGTTTATTATTTTTTGGGGGGTATTAAATATTTATGGAATTCTTTTCATTTCAGGGAAAAGTACCACGATCAGAACTTCCAGGACGTCCTTTGGAGTTGTTCATGTGTTCCGTCCTGAAGCGACAAGGTTATGGTGAAGGTTTCCGGTGGCTCGCTCAATACATTGACTGATGTGGTGCTGACCTTTAACATGATGCTCTTTGTATGAATTGTGTGATGTGGAAAACATACCAACAGTGTATAATTGCTGTTGAGGTCAGGTATATTTAGGAATTTTGTAAAAACAGCTCTTGCATCTCTGCATAAGCTTCACAGATTTACCCATTTGAAATGTGCTGTTCTGCTATGTCTGTCTTGTAGATCACATTTTATGTAATACTCAATCTTGGTTTTTAAAAGTCTGTTATACAAATTTCTCCTTTCTGGTACTTTGTTGAAATTCCTTCAGATATGAGAACAGCAACTCCCTCTGAGGTAGAACATTTACTGACATAACTTTTCTAGAAATTGCTTGGCAATTTGTGAAATACAACCCAGTCCTAGGCGTGAATTCCAATGATGAAGTCATATGTATCTCGAGCAATGAGTGCATCTGTCAAAGTGAAGTGAGAATTCCTGAAATTCACCCAGTTTTAACTTGCTTAGATTCAAAGGACAGAAGAGGGTTGTTTTTTGTATATGAAAATAAATTGTTATGTGATTCAAGTCCGTGTAAACAATGAGTGTTAGCAATTTTTTTAATGCCTTAATACCGAATTCCAAAGTAGCCTTTGTAGATGTCCCACTCTTCCTACTTTTACTGTGTAATGGAACTGATGAAATCTATTCAGAAGCGTTGTGAACATGTGCTAGTGAGCAATTTGAAAGAGTACGTCTGAAGCCAAAACAGCTAAAATAAGTTCAAAGTGCTGTGAACTCAAGAAGTAGTGCTCTCTTTAAGTGAAATGCTTGCAGTAGGCATCAGTATGTCTTGTAGCTAATGTTGCTCGATTCACATATCTTAGGGTCATGTGTTCTACTTTAAATTATTTTTAGAAAAGAGCTGACATTTCACAATGTGAAATTGTTTTAATCATCAAAGCACATATTTATACTCTCTCACATGTTGCATAATGTATGTCCAATTTCAGTAATAAAATAAAATGCTCTTGTCATAATGAGAATTTTTAAGATATCATGGATTGTTATTTTATACATGGATGTGTGTTGATGTTGTCAGCTCCGTATATTCTATTCCTTGTGTAAATAATGTTTTAACAAGCAAATAAATTGGAGATGGCATTTGTCCCAGCTTATTGTACAAATTAAGAACTGGAAGCATTAATACATGTTCCATTAACATCACATTTAATACTAACAATCTGTATGACAATGTTAGGGATTCCATACAAATTGCTACACTTCTTAATTAATACTACGTATTAGAGTTGTTCCACGACAGGGCTCAGCGATATGGTTCTAAACTCAAAATTGATGGTTTTAACACCATGTGCTAATAGTCTAAGAAATGTCATGAATTACCAAACATATGAATTGGGATGTTTTGTATGTTATTGGGAATTAATTATTTGTACCTCTGCTAGGTTTGAACCAAAATCATATAGCATTTGCTAAGCTTAGTTTTGTGAAAATTTAACATTTGATTCTTTCAAAAATGGTTGAATTTGGAGAGTCTTTACATGTCACGATCAATAAGGCTAGAAAACACTTAATAACAAATATAGCTTGCAGGCTTCTGCAACTATTTGGATGTCTGGGGGACACTAGGCACAAGTGCCTAAGATGCTGTGTCTACTAGACAGTCAAGTAGTTATTTAATAAAAACATGTTTCAGGGTTTCATTCATATGCACTAAACATCACACACTTGAGTATTCATATCAACTAACCATAATCTATTACTAATGGTATTAATTCATAGCATTACTGCTATACACTGTTCCCATGAATGAATCCCATCCTGCAAGTATCTGCACTGCTGTTAATAACTCAAGAGGATGTCTTATCTCTGTAATGAGAACAGCAATTTGATTGACAATATATAATCAATTGCTAAATACATTTTACCAGATTAAATTTGGTAAGGAGTTGAATAATCATTATGTGTCCCGAATTAGAGTTGAATGAAGATCACTTAATATTAAGATTTGCTTTGTCAGTCGTCACATGGCAATCAGTAATAAGGTGCTTAGTAGATACTGGAAGACTGCAATTTGGGCACAGATCAGGAATAGACTTTTTCATCAGGTAGCTATGACCAAGGTTAAAATGAACTATACGGTCTGGTTATAACCACTTGATGTGTTCTTGCTAAGATTCATGGATATTATGGGAGATTCGTCGATACTCTTCCTGACTGCGTGTAATTTTGAGGGCAACATTTTCCAGTTCTGGTTCCAGAGCTTAACTGCAAGTAAGAGGTCATTTTAAGGTCAGAAAGTGAGCTGCCAGCTTAGTGAGAAGAAAGCCAAGCTATTGTAATGTGGTATCTTTTAGAGAAGGTGTGACAAAGCTTTTCTTGGATCAGGAGAATTACAGAATGTTGGTTGCAGACAGAGGATAGAAGAGTGAGTCAGAAAAAAAATGTCTGAGTTATATGGTCTTATGATGTTAATATCAATAGCTTTGATAATAGCCCAGGCTTCACATGAGAATCTGGAATAGAAATCCGGGAGGTGACAAAGATGCTTAAGGGGTGGGTTAATGGAAATAACAGCTCCACTAGATCTTCGTTGTTGCTTGTATCCATCCATGAAAAAATTTACTATGGTTTACAAATTTGTGCTGAAATTCCAGGGTTAGTTGCTTAAGGATAGTTTTTGGGATATCAGGATTTGTCAATTTAGTAGCTTCCATATTGATTGTCAAGGAGAAAAGATCCGAAGGGGAAGAAGGTTGAGTTTCCTCTTCATTTTAAACTTTGTGAACACTATTTTAGTGTGATGTCTTGAGACCTTAGAAAATTGCTTTGAACTCTTTCTGTTGTACCTGAGTTATAATTTATTCATTTACATGTGGAAATGCACAGCATGAATGGGAATTTTATGCCCTAATGTGACGTACTATGAAATGAATGCCCTAATGTAATGTAATGTACTATGGTCTGATTAAAATAAGAACCGACTTGGGAGCGCGCTGTGGTGGGGAGCGGCGGAACACGTGCTAGGGCGGCGGGGGCGGAGCGGCGAGGACCGCCCGGGCCCGGTCGCCGTGACAGAAAGACAAGCGGTACTTTCAGTGGGTGGATGACTGCAGGCGCCTTGGCCACAACTGCATTATTCGTCCTTCAAATGCCGCTCTCCACTTCCAAACACGACGACGAAGCACATTCACTTACCCCGATCTGTCATTACAATCACAAGAATTTCCGTTATATTTATACTATTTACAGTTTTATTTGTCAAATTATTGTTACAAAGGAAACACTCCACTTATTTCAGAGTCACTTTCCTCTGATGATTGTTCTGAAGCGATAGAACTCGAAGATTGAAGAGAAATAATAAGTTCTTCAAAATTTTGTTCCACAATTCCTTCGTCTACCCATGCTTTCGAAATTACTTTTTTTAAAATGACCTACCACATTGCGCCATTGTTCTGCAGTTGTCCTCTCCACAGCCTCATTCATGAGCTTTTCCAACTCAAGTAACGTAAATTTTGCGTTTTTATCTGCCACGTAACCTTTTATTTGCGCCCAAATTTTCTCAAAAGCATTAAAGTGAGAGTGGTACGGCGGCAATCGAATCACCTCATGCCCGTGTTTCTTGGCCAGTTCATCAATAGCATATATAGGAAACCGTGGCTTTATTTTCCTACTTCTTCCAACAGTTCTACTTTTAATAAATTTTGGATATCTTCAATGGTAGAATTTTGGCATACCAACCATTCAACAAAGCACAAGATAATTTTTCTTTAGTTTAGTGCCTCGTCACTGACCAGCAACTGGATGTTGCGAAGCGAAGCGGACGAGAGGGACCGGAAGGGTCCCCAAAATCAGTCATCGCGCCCCGCCTCACCCCCGCGCGCCGTGCGCCGGCCAGGGCGAAACCGCCCGGCCGTCGGGCCCACGCGGTTCTGGTTACATTCTGCCGTAGGCAACTATGCAGCGACGTGCCTCCTGATTCGCAGCCGTCGTTGGTTGAGCGCTGCCCCCTCCACTGCAGCGCTCCGAGGTCCCACGTCGGTTCTAATTTTAATCGGACCATAGTAATTTTTAAACTGCAAAATAATTGTCGCGTCAAAATCTTTAACGTAATTTTTCTTATAACCATCAATATGGTGAAATCATTTTTAAACAATTATTTTTTTGATTAAATTTGGTGAGTCTAGAATTAAATTGTTTTAAAAATAGTTTGTGAAGGAAATTTTAAAACAAGTGAAAAATAACTCTATTTGGCCAGTGTTTAATGAACTGTTATAATATTAAATTGCACATTTTTTTAATTACCACACAGGCAATTATGTATTATGATTACTTTGCTTAAGATAGGTATTTTTTCTCTACAATATATAGGAAACGTAAAGTTAGCCGTGAAAGGAAAGTAATTCTTTTAGAATCAGAAACGATAGATCACGATAACTTCATTGTAGCTCGAAAATATTGACTGCTCCCCATTAGTTTCTCGCCCTTTCCGCACCTATTAAATAGTACTACGCCAGGTCACGTTCGGGTCCAACTGCCAAGGGCCCGTACGGCCCAGGTCACGTTCGGTCCACACAGGCATACTGTGCATGCAATTCATCGGGGGGGGCAGCATTTTGCTGGATCCGATTTTTACTCCCCAGAACTTGGGGGTATGCAAGATGAATGATGATGATAGTGAGGGGTGAAAGGACGGCACACACGTATGGACATACACCCATGCCCGAGGTGGGACTCGAACCCGCCACCCTGTGGTCCGAGATCGCCACGACACTACTGCCTTAGCGAACTCCGCCACGGGGCCAGCTCCCAAACTCAATTATATACTGCGATTTTTGTAGGAAGAGCTTTCAAGATAACTCAAATCCCATCTTCGCGATGGAATATGTCCACGGCATTTCGCGTCTTTTTCTCGGTCTTGCCGGTAGAAGTCGCATGATCGCAAGCACTGCTTCATACGGTCGCGATCGTGGCGAAATCTAGCGGAACGACTGTGAATGACACGAAATGCCGTGACATATTCCATCGCGAAGATGGGATTTGAGTTATCTTGAGAGCTCTTCCTACAAAAATCGCAGTATAGATGACTGGGCGAGAAAGCCTCTCTGCCCATTTCAACGGCATGTGGCTCAGCCAACGTCCACCTGGGACACCCGGCCCCAGATGGCGTTGGCTCAGCGAACGGCAACAGTCGTGTTTTCAACACAACAATGTCACGCTGTGTAGAAAGACGTGTTGTCGATTCAACCGAGATTCGAAAAATAACTTACGGCGAGTTCAATCTTGGTAGTTTCCCTTTCGGTTGGATTAGCGACTTCTCAAACCGCAGGCAGCTTTTCAGTTAAGAAAAAATATTAGCGAAAGAAGAAAGATATAATGAAACGGGTTAAATAAAGCAATCACAATTTAATTGAATGAATACGCTGCTTCTCGAATAAAAATAATGAATATACACTAAACCAGCAAATATGCACCTAAAATCACGTACGGATCCTGTAATTCGTGCTATTAATTTTTATCCTTCAAAATGTGAATGATGCCGATTCCTTTCCCGTTTTCCTCATAAAACTTCTGTTATTCCACGGTTTGATAGGTAAGAGTTTTAATCAATTAATGCCAAACATAATTTTGTGTACATAGCTCTCGCCCATTGTCGTCGCGTTCGTAACATCAGTCATTGTTGAGGCTCTCTGGTAGCATGTTTTTGCAACTTTGCAATCGGATCCAACCGTTCTAAACCGTTGTTATGCTGCTAAATTGTACAACTAAACGCTCCAACCGCTGGTTGTATGTAGTCCTTAGATACAGAGGAACTAGTTCTATGAGCACCTTCTACAAAAATTAGAACTAAAAGTCATCGATAAATTAAAAAATGCAACGAATGCTGAAGAGAAAACGAATGTGGCAGGAAATCCTACCCGTGAGCATTAACATCAAGGGGGACAAAACGCACTGTGATGGTCTACTTGGGAACGAAAGTTAAAAGTTCGAATTTTCACAAATGTACAGTACATATCAATAGGTACAAATTAACAAGAGTCAGCAAGAATGGAGATTTATCGAATGAAATGTTTCGATCTCGAAACAGTGGCGTAGTTAGGGGGGAGCAGTCCGCCATGGGGGAAAGCATTTAGGGGTGACACCAATTAGAAAATTTTATACATTTTGTATAGTGGTGAATCATAAACCTTCACGAGTCAATATCGGTAATTTCGATTATTTTTAATTTATTCCACCCCACACTACGCTGACACAAGCATATGTTTGAATTATAATACCCAGCCACAGATCCGCCATGACTACAATATTGATCCGCTTTACATTCTCGTCAGTGCAAAATTTTATTTTAAATGTGAGTCCACGAAGTCGCCCCTCCACAAGAAGAGCGATGAATATTTTAGTTTAATTGGGAATATGACTTTTAATATTAATCCCTATCACGTGGACTTGCTACCTACTAAACAAAACACAAAATTTCAAAAATGGCTGCCGGACGTAATGTCAGCAATTATTTATTTATTTTCGGAATTCTCTTTCAGCCGAAATACAGATATATTACAGATTATAGCATAGATTTTGATGAAATTATAGATATATTTGACACCCTTAAATCTCGATCTCGTTTTTATAAAAAAACATGCATTTGTTAATTATCTGTTCTTTGTTTTAGGTTATTTATTTAAAAACTCTACATTAATTCTTCTGAATAACACAGTTTTCAATAATAAATAGATGTCACGCCCAAATGTAATTGTATTTTTAATAAATAATATATAAACTATTCAGTAAAAGATATTTTTATTATTTTTTTTTATTTATTTATTCTTGCTTGGCCTGAGGCCCTCAGCAGCCGTGAACGACTGGTACAGTAGTTGATTTTATTTTATATAGTAAGTTTGCAAGATATTTTCTTTAATCCTGATTATTACATTTTCAGTAGCACTTTATATTGCACGGAAAGGCTAATCGCTTCCAGTCTGTTTAAGGAGGGTCAAAAAATTCTCTGGGTAATTTCCTTTTTAATCGTTTACGATGAGGGTTCTGTTTGCCAAGTTTGAAATGGATAGCTGAAGGTATTCGAGAAATTTTGTTATAGAATTTTGCGGATAGAAGGGAAAAATGTACAGTGATAGGTGTGATACCGAGTTCTTGATGGATTTGAGAGTTTGGGATGAACCAGGGTGCTTTTGTGATTATTCTTAGGAATTTATTTTGGAAAGTTGGATTTTCTGAATATTTGTTTTGGATGCTGCGGCCCAGACAGGAGATGCATAACTTAATATAGGTCGTATCATTGTTTGGTAAAGATGAATGGATGTGTGTAGTTGGAGTGGGGATGATTTTTTGAGTAGGGGATATAATTGATGTGTTCGCTTGGTGGCTAGTGCTATTCTATGCATGATATTGGGTCTCCATGTGAGTCGTCTGTCGAGTAATACTCCAAGGTATTTTGCCGTGGTGTTCGCAGGAATCCATGGTATGTTGTGGTTTTGATAGGTGAGTGTGGGTGGTCAAGTGGTCTTCGAAGAGTGAATATTTTCCCTTGGCTCTTGCTTGTGTTTATCAGAATGTGCCATTTCTGTGCCCAATCGGAAAATATAGTGAGATGGTTTTGCAGATCCTCTATTGCTGTTTCTATGTCTCGTTTTGTGGAGTAGATTGCTGTGTCATCTGCAAAAGTGGCAATGGATGTTGATGGTGTGGTGGGTACGTCAGCTATGTAGATATTGAATAAGGTTGGAGAGAGGCTCGAACCCTGCGGAACTCCTGCTTTGATAGGGTATGGTGTTGAGAGTGCACCAGGAAGTCGCACTGAAAAAGTGCGTTCACTAAGAAAATCTTCTATTATGCGTGCGAGATACTGGGGAGTGCCAATGCTCCGGAGTTTGAATATCAGTCCTGGGTGCCATACTGTATCAAAAGCTTTTGCGATGTCAAGGAATACTGCAACTGTATGCATATGATCATGAAAACCTTCGATAATGTCCTCTGTCAATCGCAATATTTGGTGGTATGTTGAAAGCTGAGGTTGAAACCCAAACTGATGAGGTGGTATTATATTGAATGTGGTGAGATGATTATTTAGTCTGGTAAGGATGCATTTTTCAAGTAATTTTCCCATGGACGATAGCAGACTAATTGGGCGGTAGCTTCCTGGGTCATCATTTGGTTTTCCTGGTTTGGGAATGGGGATGATATGTGCGTATTTCCATGTATGGGGGAAGTATGACATTCTCAGGGTTGCATTAAATATTGCTGTGATGTGTACAATGACTTTTAGAGGAAGACGTTTGAGTAAGTACGCTGAGATTTGGTCGAAACCGTTTGATACTTTGGGGGCTGACAGAGAAATATATTTAATGATTTCTAACGGAGAAATGAATTTTGGACATTCTGGTACTGTGATTGTTGGCCTTAAGTTTTCTACTGAGATGAAATTGTCATGTACAGGATTGTTGGTGGGGTGGGGTGTGAATGATGTAGCAAAGTATTTTCCCAACACTTCGCATTTTTCAGATGGTGAAGATACTGTACCCGATAAAGTGGTATGGGTGCGAGTGGAGAGTTGGGTCTTGTTGATGGGGCAGTTAAATCTAATGTATCTAATATGGTGTGAGTAAGTACATTGATTGCTTGGTCTATTTCTTGTGTGGTTTTTAGTGTTGGTAGTGGAGGTAGGAGTTGTGTGACAAGGAGTTGATAATATGGCCAGTTCACTTTTTGGAGATTATAAGGGTGGGTGGGTCGTATTTCGCGGGGTGAAGTATCGAGAGTGAATATGAGTGGGCGATGATCTGATTGAAGAGCTATGTGAGTTTCAACATGAATATTATAATTGATATGTTTTGAGACGCCGAAATCAAGAACGTCGGCCTGAATTGTTGGACAATAAGGGTAATAAGTTGGAGTTTCTGGTGCATGGATTGTCAAGTTAAGTCTTTGTATATCGTTCAGAAGAGATATTCCAGTCGGAGTATTCAATCTGCTGCCCCAAACTATATGTTTCGCGTTCCAGTCACCCACAATGAGGGTGGGTTCGTTTGGAGTAAGTAGTATGTCAATATCACCTGGCTTATATGGGATATTTGGTGGTTTGTAAATTGATATTATATTGAGTGTAGATTGTGTGTTCTGGTGTATGACTACTCTTATATTTTCGAAAGTATTGGTGTGGTTTATTGATTGAACGTGGTGTAATATATTATTTTTAACAAATATCGCGACTCCTCCACTGCGTCTTTTTCTTGGGCGGTCATAGCGATGTAATTCATATCCTGGAATGTAAATCCTCATCGAGGGACTTAGGTGTGTTTCTTGAATGCAAGCTACATGAATTTTATTGCTATGTAGAAAATGAGCTAGTGAGTGGATGTTAGGTCGTAATCCATTTGCATTCCATGATATTATGCGGAGTAGATGGTGTTGGGAACAATTATTAGACATTACTTTGTGGATAGTACGATGTCAAAGATTGAAGAATTGAGTGTGTGAGGGCTGGGAGAGTTTGATTTATTAGGTTAGTAAAGAAATGTTGTATTTGCTGAGAGATCAATTGCATGATTTGTGGTGGATAAGGATAAGTTCTGTGATAAGCAGGTTTTAAAAAATCTGAGTATAATGGGCGTGAACTGGGCAGGTACGGATTTGGTATAGCTGATCGGTTGGAGTGCACTATACGCGGTTGTGGGGTCCGAGAGGAGGGGCCGTGGGGGGTAGGTGGGGGTGTTGCAGTGGGAGTGCTGAGATTCATGAAATTATTTGTTGGATGTTGTAGGGTTTGATGTTGGGTAGGGTTATGGGTAGGAAGTGCTTTCCTGATTAGCATTTTTTGATATGATTCGCATTCGCGACTGGATGCACGATGAGCCTTTTCGCAATGTATACATTTTATATTATATTGAGTGTAGATTGTGTGTTCTGGTGTGTGACTACTCTTATATTTTCGAAAGTATTGGTGTGGTTTATTGATTGTAGATATTTTTATATTTAATTTTTTTTGGGGGGGTATACCATTAGTTTTGCCCCGGATGACACCAAATGAAGCTACGCCACTATCTCAAAATTCTACACGATTAGCAGAAATTCCGCCCACAAGTTTCTAACAAAATACTGTTAAATACCAAATGCGGGAGGGCATTCGAAATTAAATAATTTAAGACTTTAATGCTAATTTAAATTAGAATTAGGCACCATAGTAACAGGTTGCTAAGGAGGACACCATGCTTAACATGTCACGATATTTGGTAAACGGGCACCGTAGCAAGACCAACTACAATACAAATTGTAGTTGGTCTTGACCGTAGTATACGGGATTTCAGCTTGCTTTGGTCCCTAGAATTTTCAATATGGCGGCCATTCGGCCCTGCCAACTTCGAAAATGTACATGAAGCTAGACTTTGGCGCTACATTTAAACATACACAATTCGAGAAATCTGTCATCAGGAACTTCTCTCATTATGTTAATTTTAATCAACTGAATGTTTTGAAACATTGAAATAATTATCATTTTGATCATTTTCTCCTGAAACTCATAATGCTGAAATATGAGAAGTTTAATGTTATACTTCATTGCAAAACACAAACATAATTAGAAAGCTTTAGAGAAATAAATTAATTAATTAATTACATTCTTTCAAAGATTGTTAATGATTGATAAGAATATAGAATGAATGGAAGGAAAATTTTAAAAATTTGATATCAGAGTATTTCATAAATTTCATTTGTTTCCATTTCATAATCACAATAATATATTTCATCTCAACAATTCAACAGTAAAAATTAGGAAAGAAGAGTTAAAAAACTATTTATAATTTTTTACCAAGTAAATTTATTTCACAATAATCACAAACAAGTCTTTTTACAGTTAAGTTTTTTTGTGAAATCATCTACACTGCCCCTGATCAGATGTACAATTAATTTGTTTTCACAATCTACCCCATCCTTCTCTCTATATACAACCAGTATTTTCTCAGAATACTCCACTGCATTTTTCCAGTTTGTAGTTGACACCTTAAAAAAATTAAATAATGTATTAATTAAACTTTACTAAATTTAAGATGTTGAACCTCATTTTCCTTGTGTCAAATGTGTCAATGAATTTAGAAAATTAAGATACCTGTTTTAAATCCTGCTTCCAAAGATTTCTGGCCTTTTCCATTCCATAGCAAGATCTTCTAAGAACATTCTTATTGAAGAATTCCTTTGACTGGGATAACACATTTTCAGTTGAATTGAACATGCTGTTATTAGGGAGTATGCCTTGAAACAGTACACCCTTCAATTCTCAGCAATTATCAACTACACACTTGTGGGTAATTACTTTTAACACTTGAAACAAATTAATTTTTATAATATCTGCTTAAATCATTTTAATAAAATATATTAAGGTGAATATGAAAATATGAAAATTAAAATGCAAGAATTTTAATATACTGCATTTATCATGTATCCTGACAATAAATATGTTTAAAATATTCCCATTTTGCACAGAAGGTTAGCAGTATTGGTCTTATTTTACTTATGATACCTACATTACAGATCTGTTCATGGGCTTTCTGGCCAGGCTTCATAAATCTTTGTTCTCATTGTGTACTACATACACTCCTTTCTTTGGGTCAGACATCACTGTAAAATATCAAACATTTTCAATAAATAATATAATTATATAATTACATTAATACTATATAAAAGTATTGCATAGTGTAATGTATAATATAATATAAGTTTACATAATAAATTCTGTCTCACATTTAAAATACTAAATATATTTCCATGAGAGTGTGAAAGTATCAAAGTATGTAATCGGTAATTGCATGTTCAAAGCAATGTAAATCTGCATATGATTTATTGAATATGAATTGCTAGAGCAAAGTATCTAGTCATACATTGTTTGAAGCAATTCTGACAGATATTATTGTTATTATTTTTATTATTGATATTATTATTATTACTACTAATAAGGCTGACAAAAATAATTCTTCTGGATAACTTACATCATGTTTTCCCCTATAAACAATACACTTACTTCGATTTTCCAAACAAAATTTATTTCAGAATTCTGAACAAAGAAGTTTAAGATCCTTGGAAAAAGAATGTATCATAATTGCCTCTGATATTCTCCCAAATTAATTTTTCTGAAAGAACTTTCCCTGTAAAGAAATTTTCCTGTTATATCTTCTTTGCTAACTATACCCAATACAAAGTACAAAAATATACACTCATACATTGAACGTTACCATCATGAGTTTTTTCTAGGTGAATCTTGCAATTTCTTTCTTCCCAACCATTTAAGTCGTCTGATTCAACACTGCCTTCAGAGTACTGAAAGAATATTGTGAAGTCGATATTAACTGCAGTTTAGAGGTTCACAAACATTTGTAATGTTAATTTATTCACATATGGTTTCATTAAACAACATGAATTAAAATATGTTCAATCTAATTTATAGATAGCACACACAATTTATAAATATAACCAAAAATATACAAAATACCTCCATGTGGTAATGCACAAATAATATATTACGTGGGAAAATTTAAGATTTGTTATATTTCATAAACATCTTATCTGAAATAAATATGCTTCATATGTAAGTTCGGAATTGGTTTTCATCATCCTTTCTAGTTCTAATTCGCTTTCGAATTCTCATAAAGAGCAATAACATTGTATCTTGCTGCACTGTTTAATATTCATTGTTTAACACGATTTGCATGCGTAATTTTAACACGCTTACCTGGCATTGTTTCCACTGTCTCGTTTAAAAATTCAAAAACAAATAATGCGATGAGAAAGTCAAATTAAAATGATAAATTCAATTAAAATATTGTAAATATGCTTCTACGCGTTCAAGAGTGCAGTTTTGAACATGTTGGTAGAAAATAAAACAAATGAAAAAATGCCAACCGCAGCTAAACAAATTCTATTTCGGCGCGTATGTGCCAACACATGGGGAGTTTCGTTGACGGTTGACTCCTCTGAACTGGACTTGTACTAAACTTAAAGTGTAACGAAAAGTCCCTAAATCAATGTCGTTAGAATAACGGGTGATATTCATGAAGTTGGTATGATCCACTTTCTCTGGGACCATTTGAGCCTGAAAACTCCTATAACAGAGGTAAACAATTACATGAGCCCGTGGATGTAATGTAGAATCAGTCGAAAGATGCGTGTGTAAGAGTGGAAATTTCGCTCAAGAGTGCACCTTGGTTAGAGGAGTGAATACCTAATAATCCGTTGGTAGGAAATGTAAAACAGAATTTTGGACAACAATGAACACGAATTTTCCTGCATTGAAGAACGGAAAAATTAGTTCAGTTGCATCTCAGATCTCATAGCGAGACATTCGCTCTGCGAGACCCGTGTCGAACGCACCTCTGTAGTCGACATTTTGCATTTGTGTGATAGCTATCGCGGAGATCTGGTAAACTGCAAAAACGAAAATCACCGTATCGCGTCAAGAGTCGCAGTATTGTTTCTGGTGACTGTTTTCGTGACGAAGATTGCCGAAGACGAAGAGAACAATTAAGTGAAGTTATTTTAAAACCAGTGTCAGTGAGTGATAGGGAAAACATCTGGAAAAGACGGGAACCCGTCATCCGGCGGTACCCGAAGGAAAAATAATAAACCAAAAAGACTTCAGACAAGGGGTGAGTCTACCTTTTCCCTACCTTTTCCCGTAGTACCTTCAGAGTAGCGTTACAAAAACTTGGAAAGAGGCACAGGCGGCAGCAGGAGGCGCGGCTTTGGCCGCCCTTACGCCAAAATATGCTTAATATGGAGGACATTACAGATACTGAAGACTCCATAATTGAAGGTACTGTGATGCAGAATAGTGAAATAAACAACTCTAACGATCAAAGAGAACAGCGAAAAAGGAAGGAAAGATCAAAATCCCCCCTCATACGAGGATTTTTCCCCCTACCTGATCCTAAACAGGATCAGGATTTTCAAAGATATAATAAAACTTTTAGACCTGAATCCCAAATTCCTCCACCAAATTTTAATGATCTCAATCCTTTCGCTCCTCTTGAAAATAATGACACAGATCAAACCATAATATCAGAAACACAAACTTCCACAGTCCAAAATCAACAAACCTCAGTAGAATCAAATGTAGACAACTCCTCCAAATTAAATCCCTAAATTATCACTACTACTCGTCCAAAAATTGGTATTTTAAAAATTGACTTAGAGTCTATTTTTCTCCAGAAGAACTGACAAAAGACTTAAGAGGAATCTGCAATGGACAATTAAATGCTAAATGTACAAGGACTGAACTGTTAATCATACCACGGACTGTACTTGCACACAAACGAATTAGAGACAGACTGGACTTCATCAGAGGCTCTGACCTTAAATCCATGTATTTTAAGCACATTTCATACCACTTTAACAGAGCGACAAATGAAATTCGTGACAAAATAGTTATCAGAGGACTACCAACAAAATACCCAATTGACCAGATAAAGACAAATTTAGATGAACTAAAAATAACATATTTCCATATCAGTGAAATGAAAAAAAGAGACAACCAAGGAAGACTGATACCTTTAGGACTGTTTATAGTGGAAATCCCGAGACAAGACATTGGTTTAACAAAACAAAATATTAAATTAATTGGAAATTTTAGTGTAAAAATACAAGACTACAAACAAACTGATAGGGTCCGTCAATGTAAGAACTGTTTGAAACTTTACCACACAAGAGCCTACTGTAGACGACCGACCAGGTGTGCATACTGTGCCATGAATCATCAGACTGAAGAATGCCCAACTACCAGACAGACTCTTTCATACCATCATGCCACAACTGTAACAGAAACCATTGTGCATTTGACCCAGTATGCCAATATCTAATTCAGGCCAGAGAGAAAAGAAAACAACAAATGGAAAATGGTAATAATAATAAAAAACACCACCAAGAATTTAACCTCTCACAAAATCACTTCCCCCCAATAAATAAATCATATTCAGAAATTACTTCAAATTCATCAAACACACAACAAACTTCACGAGAGAACCAAGACGAGACACAGACATCGACTTCGACATCAGACTTGAAAGAACTTTTGACACTAATAAAATCATTTAATATTAAAAAACGTTTAATAGCTTTACCTCAAATTCTTAGCATTTTTAAACAGGAAAGTGATCCAGTAACCAAACTTATTTCTGCAGCACTTAAAATAATTGAAATTTTTAATTAAATGCCTCCTTCTTTTAGAATTCTCACCCTTTCCTCATGGAATGCGCGTGGCGGTTTAAACAATGAAAAACCCATCCTCACACAATTTATAAAAGATTATTGTGATCCTGTGCATCAAAGAAACCTGGCTAAAAACCACCATCACTTTCAATATTCCAAATTTCACAATTCATAGAATAGATAGAACAATAGCAAATAATGGAGGAACGGCAATCCTGGTAAGAAATCACATCCCATACACCCCATTTCAACTTCCCGCCACAATAGCCTTAGAATGCTCTGCCATTACAGTAGGTTCATCAGCCACCCCAAGATTCATTATCTCAGCATACAAACGTCCCAACACACCACTCCCCACATCCGACTTGAACATTTTACTTACACTTCCATATCCATTTATCACAGGAGATACAAACAGCAAAAACATTGAATGGGGCTGCGAAAGAACGAATTCAACAGGACGGACGATACAGACATTTTTAGACAATCATCCATCTATTCACTTAAAATGTCCCCAGAACCAACACACTATATTCAAGACTCCCCTAATGATATTTTAGACATAATAATACATTCCTCAAATCTAAATTTAACAACCCCGTGTCCGAAACTAGACCTATTCAATCTCTCCGATCATCTTCCAATAATCTTCACAACTACAACAACAACTCCATATCTCCCACCCAATCGCCAATCAAAAATTGAAACAAACTGGAAATCATTTAATCACCTTCTTTCAAAGAAAATTCACACCCCAACCTGCATTCCATCGCCAACAGAAATTGACAAATCCATTTCTCATCTCACCACCCAAATCAAAAAATCATATAAAAAATTCACCACCATTAAACATCAAATTCATCCGACTTTACCAAATGACATATTACTAAATATAAGACTGAAAAGACAGACACAAAGACAATTTTAAAAATACCGACGAGAACAAGACAAACGAAGACTGAAACAATTACAACGACAGATACATAGACAACTTACAGACTATGAAACAAATAAATATGACGAACTACTGACGGACAAAAGCAGCCCCAACAACCTTCACAAAATTATATAAATGGCAAGAGCACAAACTACAAAAATCACCCCTTTATTAGATACCAACAATTCACTAAATTTTGACACCCAAGCAATAGCAAATATTTTCGCCCAACACCTTGCAAAAAATTTCCTCCCTCCCAATATCCCAATTCCAGACTCAGTCATTCTTGCATACCTAATAAGGCCAAATCAACCCCCCAACCAACAACCTTTTAACACCAACAGTACGGAAATTAAACAAATTATTAAATCAATAAAATCCGACAAAGCTTCAGGTCCCGACGGAATCCTTCCCTCTCAGCTACACCACCTTCCTAATAATGCCATAAACCTCTTAACCAAAATTATAAATTCTTGCTTTCGACTCTCCTACTTCCCCACAGTTTGGAAAACCGCCCGCGTAATCATGATACCCAAACCAGGTAAAAACCACCAGATTCCCTCCAACTATAGATCCTCCTTCCCATTATAAGGAAAATTTTTGAAAAAGTCATCCTTCTCCGCCTAAAAAGTCATCCTTCTCCATTCTAAATCCAATCATCCGCCCAATTCGGTACAATTCGGTTTCCGCGAGGGCCGTTCTGCCGCCATCCAAACCCTAAATATGGCCCTTTCAATTGCAACTCCTCTCCATGACAAGAAAGAAATCCCCTCCTTCTTTGCCGACCTATCACAAGCATATGATACAGTGTCACATAGCATCCTTCTAATGAAAATTCAACCCCATATCCCGGTACATCTATTCTTTCTATTACAAAATTATTTTTCCGACCGATTCTTTTTCGTAAAATTTCGTAATAAAATATCTCCATTATATCACATCCAAGCCGGCGTCCCTCAGGGCGCCGTGCTCTCACCTACACTCTTTTCTCTCTATATTAATGACATTTCCCCCACCAACGGGGTTAAAGCTTTCCTCTACGCAGACGACATTGCCTTTCTTTCTTCTTACCGCTCCATTAACCGTTCCCTAATACAACTCCAAGCCGCGATAAACTCCATCCAAAACTGGGCAATAGTTTTTTCAAACCGCCGTCATCCAACCCCTCCCCCTCCTCTATATGTCAACCAACACCCTCTCCCTTGGCTTCCAAAAATAAAATATCTTGGTGCAATTTTTTTTCCCGAAGACTTCACTGGACAGAACATATAACCGAAAAATCCATAAAATCACACCGAATCATCAATGCGCTTCATCCACTTCTCACTCATCGATCATTGACCATTAAGAAAAAAACTACAAATCTACTACACATACATCAGACCAAACATGACGTACGCCCATCCGACCTGTACATGTATAACAAATAACTTATTAAAATTAACTAAACTAGAAAACTGAATCATCCGACTAATATTTAGACCCCATTACTCGACTGCATACAATGACATAAGACAGAGACATAACATCACCCACATCATCACTAATACAAGTATTTATGAATCAGCAAAAACTAAAATTCAAAATTTTCTGGCAGACTCAACATAAAATCATCTTCTCACCGACCACAAACGGATACTACGAGACGCCCCCAGACACCGTTCTAAAAAAACACCCACTGGGCATACTACAACTTCCACCCCCACCGACTTGACATGGCACAGACACACTGACAATGATACTGACACTGACTAGAAAGACAATACACAAAACTAAACAAACACGAGACGGACTAAAAAGATATTCCTTCCTGTGTTTCATTTCTTCTTCTTCCTTCTTTCTTTTCCTTCATCTCCCTTTTCTCCTTTCTTCTCTCTTCTTCTATCACTCTCCTTCCTTTTAAAACCCTCGTTATTGTTAATAAGAAACCAAAATATAAATACTTAATTATTTGAACACCCTATTTATCTGATCTCCATACTCGTATGGGGGAGGGATAAAAATAAAAAATAAAAAGACTGCACAAATCACAAGCAAGCACCAAACACCAACTACAACCAATGAATGAAGAGCTCCAAAAGGGAGCAGGCATTTATAAACAACATCAACTGCGCTTCTATTCTATTCTCATAGCGAGAGGGTCATTTGTGAATTAGGGGGTGCGTGTCCGAGTTCAGACTTGGTTTATTTTTTGTGATCGAAAGTAGAGACTTATAAAAAATTCCAGAGATACAGTTCGGGACTTTAACTTTTTTCTTTCGCGAGTGAAAGTGGAACATTGAAACATTTTGGTGAAGCCGAGCATTGACTTGGAATATTTTCTTACTGATAGGGAGGAATTTTTAATAATTGTCACTTTAATTAGTTTTTACTAGTGACGAAGGTGAAGCACCAGGCTAAATGAACTTGCAATTATTTTGCCGAACAAATGCTAGTGTTTGGGAGGCTAGTACATTATGTGACGGGGACTGACTTCGTGGCATGCCGGAAGATACAAGATAGAAAGCAATGAAGACTGGTCGAAGGTGATAGTGTGGAGATATGCGGCGTCCGAGCGAAGCATCCAACGATACAACGGAAGAGAGCTCAGGTTAACGTTCGTACGAACAATTATTTTATTTCTCATGGTCATGATCGAAGCTAATAATTTTCAAACGATGTTGTTCCGATTTAAATGAAATCTTTAATAACAATAAATTGAAACTGTTCTAGTGCTAAAGAAAGTACAAAAACAAACTTGGTTATTATTGTGCACATCATCATTAAAAAAACACTTTCAGGTTTTGTCGTTTGCCGGATGGAAGCGAGTCTACAGGGGCAGATTGTGGTTGAACGATGAGGTAAGCCGAATTGTACCCCTTGCATATTCGAACTCACGATAGAAGCCCAATTTAATAAAACTGGTTTTCAATAGTTTTCGTTTCAAATGGCAACCCAACGTGAGGCCGATAAATAAAATCCGTTTCAATCCGGCACATAATTAATATTAATTGCATATTCGAACCGTTCCAAAGGGTCATTAATAACATATTTTGCATAGTCGGAAATTTGTTTCAATACATACAAGGTTTTCGTTGGGCATGACAAGAGATTGAGCTTTAACACTCGTCTATCACAAGATTGTAATTTGACCTTCACGGAAAACTAGTGGTGCTGCAAACAGTACCTACTTTCCCGCGTTATTGGAAACAGCTACGTAGTGTTGAAATAATGCCCTTTCTGCGCTATTAACATCTCAGCTCTTATTTGAAAACGTCCAATTCAACCAACAAGCGAACAACTCACTGTTTCCATCGCACTGTTGTCAGAACTATGTGAATTCTACAACTGCACAAAAATAGAATACAAAAGTTTTGTTAACCTGTGTTGAAAAATGATGCCTGATACTTTGGACGACAGAAATTCATTTCATAGAGCCATGATTAGAGAAAAGTATTCTAAAACCATTCAAAAATACTCTTCTCACTACAAATGGTACAGCATTTGGCGCGAAAACGAAACATTCTCATTCAAATATCAATAGAAATTTGACAATTATAATTCCCTTTTCATACAACTACATCAAGTCAGAATAATGACACGTAATTCACAGAAATTCGCGAGAGCGAAACGGAATTCCATTGTCGCATTACCTGCATTGTCCATATTCTCTGAGAGCTAGTAATTTTTATTTCAAAATAAATAATTTCTAAAATATTAATGTGTAAATATATAACAAAAGGTCGAATGTAAGAAACGAACAAAGAAATACTATACAAAATTGCAAATTCTAATTTACGACGCATCCAGCTGTCTGAAACGCAGTATATTAGCAGCGGGCTATGTTCGTCAAGAAATTATAGAAAAACTACTATTTTCAAAAAATTAAGCATGACCTTACTTGAAGCTGTAGTTTTGATAAATGCATTTCATTGAGAAAAAATTGTAATTTCTCAAATGTAGTTGTAAGAAGACGCCGAAAACGAACCACAGTGAATTCCGAGCGGGCTATTATGTTTGTCAGGAAATTATAGAAAAACTACTCATGTTTTCAAAAAATTCAACATGACCTTTTTGAAGACCTGTTTTTGATGAGCAGATTTCATTACGAAAAACGATTGTATCTTCACAATTGTAGTTGTAGAAACACCCCTAAAATTTTTTAATTTTTTAAAATTTTTGCAAAAGTCAGGCATTTTAACGAACATGAAACCTGCACTATTCTCTTAAGCTTCCTTTATTCTATCTCCGGTTCCAATTTAATCAAAAAACGTCGTGCGGTTTTTAAGAAAAAATGGTTTAAAGAAAATTAAATATTGTCTATTTTTGACACAAATTTTGGCAAAAAAATCCTTAGGTTTAAAAAAAATTGAACATGACCTTATTTGAAGACCTGTTTTTTATTAACACATTTCATTAAGAAAAAAATTGTATCTTCATAATTGTAGTTGAAGAAAAATGCCGAAAAAATTTTGAATTTTTTCAATTTTCAACAAATCAGATTATTCAACCAACATGAGACGTACGCCGTTCTCTTAACTGACCCTCAGACTATCCAACAACAAAATTTAGTGAAAATTGTTGGCACCATTTTTTTGAAAATTTTGAAAATGTCCCAGGGGCTTCATGTAAAGTACCCCCCAAAATTAAAATATCGGTTTGAAAATCAACGAGCCTCGAGATCAATTAGATCGATTGGGGAATATCAATTTTGGAGAAAATCGGCTGAACGGCGTAGTAGCTAGCGTTGTTGACACACAGGCGGAGAAACGTTTTGCTTTCAATTGGTTTTTCGGTATCAAGGACCCACGAAACAGGGATTCTGGCTGCACCACGTGTTAGGAGATTTTTTTCTTCTAAATTGAACAACGGTATTTATCCAATTTTTCATTACCACGGCCCTGTAATAAAAGTTATTCTGCCGAAAATTCGCCGTTTTTTCGCGCAGCATTACACAACTTTCCCTATACTATAGTATACGGGAAAGTAAAAGTACTAGCTGCTATGAGAGTTTTTTCCGTTGCCCTCCAACCCCTGACATATGACATTGAAAAGTTAGTTTCGAATATAAAGATGTTTTCAGTCTTAAAACAAGTTTCAGTTTTTTGGAGACTACAATTCATTGCAAAAAATATTTATTCTTGCAATAAATATTTGGAGGCTGCATTTTTTGTAAGTAATACTTTTTGTAAAAATGTAATAAAAGTAAAAAAAATACTAGTAATTTTTTTTTAGTTTCTGTTCTGGGTATTCCAACAATTCAAAACTTTCCGTTTCATGCGGTACTCAGAGGCGTATCTAGGTATTCGGGCGTCCATGGCAAGCATAAAATTTCCGCCCCTGTCAGGACAGTTCAAATTAGGGTTATTGTTATTTGTTTTAGTGGGTATACTCTAAATAGCGCCCTTTGTGAGTGGCGCCCATGGCAAGTGCCATGTCTGCCATACCGTAGATGCGCCTCTGGCGGTACTGCACTACTCACCGCGGTAATATTTATAACAGAATTTCGTAATAAAACTAGTAGTGTAACATCGGGGCGTATGATCCACAAGAAGTAACTAGTTTGGTGAATTTTGTGCCGAATGTAGCACCTTCGCACCTAATCTTCTCCGCTTCCTCCACCCATGGATGGAAGGTTTTAGTGAAATATATTCCCTCATCTCCCAAATTCAGAGTTCAACAAAATTGAGACCATTTTTAAGCGCCCTTTGCTCTATCCGAGAGGGGGAATGGAGCCATTTTCGGGGATTTTTTAAATTAATATGCATTAATTTCAAGCACAAATAAAAGAAAATTACTAGCTTTTCCAAAAAGATGTCCATTACCTTATTTAAAGACCTAATTTTCAAGATCAGATTTAATTTTACAAAATAATCAATGGGCTCTGCTATATTTTTGCTACGTTCATTTCCGTGATTTTCGAAAATACAGAGAGTTTTCTGAAAACTGAGCTAGCACCACTTTTTTATCGTCCTTTGCTACATACCAGAAAAAAATAAAGAAAATTTGGAACCGATTTGAGAAAATAATTGTTTAATAATTGCATTTACTTCTTACAAAATTACGAAAACTACACATGTTCGAAAAATTGGATGTCTTTATTTAAAGAGATGTCTTTGAACAACGATTTCATTACGGGAAAACCTCTCTATTATTCAACATTGGAGTTGTAGGAAGGTGCCGAAAAAATTGTGAACTTTTTCAATATTCGAAAAATTTAGTTTTCAACAAAAAGGAGACCTGAGCAGTTTTTAATCCTTCTTTACGCTATGCGAGAAAATATTGGAACAACACTGAGATATACCAATATATTATATATTTTGACTAACATTTGCTGTAAATGGGTTGGGTTAAAAGGGTCTGCAAATGGCAATATACAGCCTTAGCAACGCCGGCGTAGTGGTTGGCAAGGTCAATAAACTGCATTCAGGCCTTGAATAGGTGGGGGCGCTGGCTAGAAAGACATATAAGATAATTTGGGATTGGTCTAGAAAGGAATGACTATCGAGGGCGTGGCTACTTGATTTGGTAAGAAATGGATGGATTGGCTAAGGGAGAATAGACTGTCAACTCCTGAGAATAGACTGTCGAAGTTTGTCGTTTTGTTTAAAACAATAAGAATGCGATAATACATTACGTGACCCATTGACCCAGCTAGCCGGACATTTATCCATTCGTTAAGATTAGCTGCGGAAGCATTGGTTTTAATTATCAATTATCGTAACCTGTTACTGGCACCCATAGTTTTCTATAAATTCGGAACGGGTCACGAATATAACAGTCCTAAGGTAAAATGATGTCAGTTAAAACGGCACGATCTCGTAATAATTTATGACGAGACATTGTTGGTACATTTCAATGTCAAATGAAGTTTCTCGAAAATTGAATAGTTTTCTGTGAAAACTAGCTCCAAATTGCGTATTTTCAGAAACGCTCAAACGCCATTTTCTCAAAATTGCTTCAATTTTTTTTGTTCAAAGTTTTCGAATGGATAATGCTAATTACACTCTTTAATATGGCGTAAAGTTCATTTTGGAGTATTTTTTTCTTTTTTCAAAAATTACACAAATATTATTTTTTTAAGTTCTCTCATACCGTTAAAATGCACATATCCAGCAATTTGTAAACACTATTGAATTTGTGATTGTAAGTGCTTCAAATGACGTTTTTCGAAAATTCAAAAATTTTCTGTGAAAAAGAGCTTCAAATTTCATACTTACAGTAGCACTTAAACGCAATTTCCTTGAAAACCGCTTCAAATGTTTCAACGAAAATTGCCATTTAGGACAAGGTTTGACTGTTTTGTTAATATTCTTAAAATAATACCTTTGTTCTACTATTAGGAAACCGAAAAATTAATATGTCAAAAAATGTAATTTGGGATATATGGTAGTTGACAAGAGTATTGGCAAGTCCGAATAGCTAGCCGAGACCAAACGCAACAGAAAACTAATACGAGAAAGTCTGTGCCATTCTGTAACACCACTAGTTTCTTTTAAATTATTTCTGGAATAGAGTAAAAGATGTTTAAAAAATTGGCGCAGATTTCATTTTCGATGAACTTTCTGAATTTTGACAATTGCAATAGTTCAAAATAATGCAAGAAAAAATGCACTGTTGCAATACTACTAGTTAATCTAAAAGTTGTGAATGGCGTTTTTATACATTCTGTAAATCAGGCTCGATCATTAAAATTGCTATAGGAAACTGAAAGGAAATAATTCTGAAGCACTGTTATGTTGAATCCTTTTTCAATAAGCTTATTCAATTTTAATGCAAAATGCCCTCTCCCGAATCGCAAAACAGCGAATTTTCAAAACAGCGAACTGACAATGTTGCCCCATTAAGTAGTTTACCTATCTCAATGAACCTTCGTGAATTACACAAGAGGAACTGTTCAACTCCTGACGTAAGGATAATTCATGAACCTTGAAATTAGCGTTACGCTATCATTTATGATAACAAAGGAAAGCCTACCTACCGGGCGTATATGCGTACACAGTGGTCGCCAGTGGCGCTACAGGATGGTGGATGAAATGCACAGCACTGTCACCAAGACTTAAGGGAGGATGTACTACGAACGAGATATTATAAAACACCTCTTGAAATAAGGTGATCACGAAGTCTACCTTGTAGACTTCGTGAAGGTGATGGTCTTTAAATGAGTTAAATGTGAAAACGAATAGATGATTTCACTTTGCGTAATAAGATGTGGGGAATGAAAAGTAATGCGTGTAAAAATCGAGTAGTTTGGATGAATATAACAATATTATATTTAATTACTATATTTATCTATCCATTTTAATTGTTTTACCAGCGGTATCAACAATGCTAATTTGAAAAATGTGCATCCTTTAGTCATTGTTGCAACACATTGTGCTAACGCGGTACTGATAACTGTAGGCGATAATGACGGCCGCCTTTCGTCCTTGGTATGAGTGTAATTCAAGTAGCACTCCAAATCTGCTCACCCATTCCTTAACCACTATTTCAGAGATAGTAGTGACCTCTTGGTTAGGAAGGGGGTATGCTTCACTCCACTCACTAAAACTGGTCACACGTATGTATTTATTTCCATCATTTGACGTTAGCAATGGGCTGGCCAAATCATTGACAATTCCTTCAAAAAGACTTCCAATGTTGTATTGCCTCATTTTTGCTCTTCTCTTTTTATGTGGTCCATTACAAGTAACACAAAATTGACACTTCGTGCACCACTTCTTTACGTCTTGCTTTCAATTAACCCAGTAAAATCGTTTGCGAACATCCTCTAGCGTTTTTGTTTCATCAGCTGTCCTCCCGGATTTCCATCATGCAATGCCTTCAATATTTCAGGCACACTTTTTTAAATTCCCGTATACGTACGTATATACTTAATATAGGGAAAGTTATGTAATGCTGCGCGAAAAAACGGCGGATTTTCGGAAGAAAAACTCTCATTAAAGGGCATGGTAACGAAAAAGTGAATAAATACAGTTGCTAAATTAAGAAAAAATCCCCTAACACGTGGTGCAGCCAGAATCCCTGTTTTGTGGGTATTTGATACCGAAAAATCAATTGAAAGCAAAACGTCTGTGAATAACGCTAGCGACTAAACCGTTCAGCAGATTTTCTCCAAAATTGATAATCCCTGACTGATCTGATTGATCTCGTCGCCCCTTGAATTTGAAACCAATATTTTAATTTTGGGGGCTGCTTTACATGAAGCCCCAGGAACATTTTCAAAATTAAACAAAAAATGGCGCCTATCATTTTCACTCAATTTTGTTGTTGGATATTCTAAAGGTCATTTCACAGAATGGCGCAGTTGCATGTTGGTTGAAAACTCTGATTTTTCAAAAATTGAAAAATTCATAATTTTTTCGACCTCTTCCTACAAGTACCTATATGAAGATACATTTTTTTTCTTAATGAAATGTGTTAATAAAAAACTGGTCCTCAAATAAGGCCGTGTTTAATTTTTTCAAAAACCTAGGTATTTTTTGCCAAAATTTGTGTCAAACATAAACAATTTTTTATTTTCTTTAAACAATATTTCCTTAAAAACTGCACAATGTTTTTTTTATTAAATTGGGACCTGAGATAGCATAAGGGAAGTTTTAAAGAATGATGCAGTCTTCAAGTTCGTTGAAATGCCTGATTTTGCAAACTTTTTTAAAAAGTAAAATATTTTCGGCGTCTTGCTACAATTGTAAAGATACAATTGTTTTTCTTAATGAAATGTGCTCATCAAAAACAGATCTTCGAAGAAGATCATGTTAAATTTTTTGAAAATGTGATTAGTTTTTCTATAATTTCGTGGCAAATGTAATAACCCATTCGGAATTCACTGCGCTTCGTTTTCGGCGTCTTCTTACAACTACAATTGTGAAAATACAATATTTTTTCCCAATGAAATGTATTTATCAAAACTATATCTTCAAATAAGTCCATGCTTATTTTTTTGAAAATACGAGTAGTTTTTCTATAATTTCTTGAGAAACATAATAGCCCGTTACAAATTTACTGCCCTTCAGACATCTGGATGCGTCGTAAATTAGAATTTGCAATTTTATACCTTATTTTTTGTTCGTTTCTTACATTCGACCTTTTGTTACACATTTACACATTAATATTTTAGAAATTATTTATTTTGAAATATTTCAAATAAAAATTGCTAGCTCTTAGAGAATAACGACAATGCAGGGAATGCAACAATGAAATTCCGTTTCGCGCTCGCGAATTTCTGTGATTTACATGTCATTGTTCTGACTTGATGTAGTTGTATGAAAAGGAGTTAGAATAGTCAAATTTATGTTGATATTTGCATGAAAATATTTAGTTTTCGCAGCAAATTCCGTACTATTTGTAATGAGTAGAGTATTGTTGAATGGTTTTAGAATACTCTTCTCTAATCATGGCCCAATGAAATGCATTTGTATATTGTCCGGGGTATCAAGCTTCTTTTTCCAATACACGTTTATAAAACCTTTGTATTATTTTTTTTGCAGTTGTATAATTCACATAATTCTGACAACACTGCGATGGAAACAGTGAGTTGTTCGCTTGTTGGCTGATTTGGACCTTTTCAAATAATAGCTAAGATGTTAGTAGCACAGAAAGGGCAATATTTCAATACTTCGTACCTGTTTCCAATAACGCGAGAAAGTATGTGTTGTTGTAGCAATACTAGTTTTGTAACTATATCTACGTCCTCTTCTGAGAGCCGTCTTCATTTTCCAGGACTTGTTTAGCAACACATTCTTCTTCAACCGAATCCCTTTGTGCCGAGTACGATTTTTCTTCTGAGGAACAGAGAGCTATTTTTTGCCAAGTCGGTCTCCGTCCTGCCATATTCCATTCTCAAATAAGTTTCAATTCTAAGTCATCTTTCTGATCTTGCTGGAGTTCTTCGAGTTGCCACCGTTCATTTCTGACGGTGACTCGAAAGGTAGGAGACATCTTCTCTTCTCAGCAATATTTGCAATTTTCAGGACACGGTCTTCTCGAGAGAGCATTGTCATTCCGGTGACAACTTCCGCTCCGATATTCTATTGCAAATGTGAATTCTTGCAATTATCCAATTCATCTGGTAACTTGTACCTCCGAATAGTTGAAGTTCAACAGCCATTTCAAAGAATCATGATCCGTCCTCAAAAGAAATTCTCTGCCATAGAGTTGTACAAGTGCTCAACGGATTTCACCACAGAAAGTAATTGTCTTCGTGTTACACAATAGTTGCGTCCTTGTTATGAGAGAACTTTACTGTAATAATGACCTTTTACCGTCCATCTGTTTAATGTGCCTCCAAGAATATTTCCATATATTTTCAAAACCGCAAAAATTAAGCCACTTTTTAAAAAAGGGAACAAAAATGATATTCAAAATTACCGGCCAATTTCTCTTTTGTCAGTTTTCTCAAAAATATTAGAAAGGCTTTTCTACTTACGAATGGAAACATTTCTCAGGAAAAACAGAGCGTTTTCAGACTCACAACACGGTTTTAGAAAATCAAAATCTACGGAAACTGCCATTTTTTCTTTTCTCAAATATGTTGCTTCATCAATAGACCAAAATGAAATACCCATTGGAATATTCTTAGATCTCTCGAAAGCTTTTGATGTTATTGACCATAAGATCTTGCTCTCAAAATTACCTTCGTATGGAATTCGTGGTATTGCCCTAGATTGGATAACTTCTTACCTTAAACATCGGACTCAAAGAGTAGAAATACCATACTGGCAGGAAAGGACATTACATACTTATATTTCCAATTCTTTGCCAATTGTGCATGGGGTCCCGCAAGGTTCGATCTTAGGTCCTATTCTCTTTCTGTTATATGTAAACGATATGCCCTCGTCTATTAAAAATGGAAGAACGGTTCTGTTTGCTGATGACACGAATGTTCTTTGCAAAAAAGAAGCAGTAAACAGTACAATTTCAGAAGTTTCAAATTGGTTTAATAATAACAAATTAATTGTTAACGAAAGAAAAACTGTTTCAATGCATTTTCCATCTCAAATCGGAAATCGCATGTTCCATTGAAAATGAACAATATGCAATTAGCTGATGTTGAGGCAACAAATTTTTTAGGTCTTTCAATTCAATCAAACCTCAAATGGAATGTACATATAACAGAATTAAACACTAAATTAAGTTCATTATGCTATGCATTCAGAATTCTTTCAAATTCTGTCAGCCTTCATGCAGCTCGTTGCGTTTATTTTGCAAATGTGCATTCCCGCCTGAGATATGGCATAATATTCTGGGGAAGCTCATCCTGTAGTATTTAGACCTTCAGATTGCAAAAGAAAATTATTCGAATAATGAAAAAATGCCTTCCACGTGATTCCTGCAAGCCTCTTTTCATTGAGCTGGGAATCCTACCATTGCCTTGTCTATTTATTTACGAATCTGTAATATTTGTCAAAAATGACCTACTTAACGGAGGGAACACATTTTCATGCAATATTGATATTTATAATTACAACACACGCCGTAGAAATCACGTGCATCAAGTGTCAGTATCAACAGCTCAGTACAAGAAATCAACATACAATACATGTACGTTACTTTACAACGCATTGCCAGATGACATAAAACAATTAAAGTCGGTATACAAATTTAAGTTAAAAGTAAAATCTTTTCTGCTGCAAAACTGTTTCTATACAATTAGAGACTATACTGATCGTGAAAAAGAAAAATAATGTAACAAAACAAAGATATATAATGAATTAGTTTATGTTTGCATTGTATACATTTAAACAAATATTTAATACGCCTGTAACAAGTAATGTACTTCAGCTTCCGGGTCAATGACCCCCATCTCGATCAGGTTTTTGTCCAGTTTCCCTGATCCATAGAGCAAATGCTGAGATGGCCCCTTGTTTTGCTTCTGGACGTAAATGTAGCTTCACTGTGCGCACGTTTTGTTGAGCATTCCTTTTGCTTGTAGTTCATTTACAGTTGAAATTGATTTTCTATAACTCGGGAAAAAACATTTTTCAAATATCTTTATTTTTCTAAAATAATCATTTTCTAAATTAATTGTTTCGTTTTCTTTTTTTAATAAAATTCTGGCCCTAAAGAAAATGTGCGCAGATAAATTTCTTACCCCACACGTCATATACAGTTTTTACTGTTTTTTTTGACAAAAAAATAAAAAAATAAAAAATAAATAAAAGAAACGCTACAATTGGTGTCAGGTGTGACGTTAAACAGTAATAACGTGTGGTGAATTAAAACCTTAATCAAGATGAGTTTCAGAGAAGCTTTACGGGATCTGAAAGTGGCCAGGTTGAAGAGACACAAGAGAGGGATCTAGACACCACTGTAACGAAAGCAATATTACAAGAATGTGTTGCTAATGCGATGAAGAGAATACAGAGAATTTCCTCTTCGAAACAAGCGGAAATGTTGCGGACCTGTTCACGATATTAAAAGAAATGTCAGAATCAGTGGAGCAAATGTTAGCCCAAAATTTCAGAGTTTTAAAAGAACTGACAGAAAATTCCAGAATTTTAGAAGATAAATTATTAGAAAACCTGAAACAGAAGATAATCCACAAAATAGTTTCAGGAAGAAACAGACTATACGTTTTTAAAGAACGAAGAAACAATGGATGAACAATTTCAAAAAACAAAGAAAAAATGTTATCTAAAGTTTGCCTATAGAAAGAAGAACATTACTAAACATTTTAGAAGAGAAGCTGACAGTCTTTGATCTTCCGACAGAAAGGTCGAAAATAGATACCGTACAGGCACTACTGGGAAAGCCACCTGACTTTGATGGCAATCCCTCCGTTCAAATTATCTTAAACAAGTCGAGGCCGTTGTGACAGCAACTGGCTGGTCCGCGACAGATTGTGCTACGGCCTTATGTCTTTTCGTGTCAACGCCTTGACATTCTGGAGACAATACCGACCGAAGAACACGCGAACTTCGAGCAAATTGTCAAGAAACTCGAAACACGTTACGCGCAAGCACACCTAAAAGACGTGTACTTTATCCAGCTGCAGAAGCCTGGCGAGAGTCTTTAATAACTGGAAGCTGATATTTCTCTTTTGGTGCGCCTTTCTGACCCTGATGCCGCAAAAAATTACCTGCAAGTCACCGCCGTCCGAAGCTTCATTGATGCCCTCCGTGATACAGAAACTCAACAGGTATTGAGGGTGGCAAGACCGAAAATCTTCGCTGTCGCACTGAGTCAAACACTAGACTTCGAGGCCGTAAAAAGAGCATCTAAAGGTCACGGATGAGTGCGAGCATTGCAGCTCGACGTAGATATATAGAATGAAAAGTATTTTGAGGCAATGCTGGAGAGATTGTTAGATGCACGCAATTCTGGTGGCAAAAGGCGATAATCTCCATGTTGGAATAGTGGAGAATTAGGTGATGTTAAAAGCCGATGTGATGGACCACTGAAGCAACTAGCAGAGCAGTCTGATTATAATTGCAGCAGCCAGCAGAGAAACTAAAGCAGTTTGATGGAAGGGGACATCTTTCGGCCTGTGAAACAAGATCCCCCACCGTACGTAGTACAAGCCGCGTCCATACGACACCGATCTGTCAGCCTACGTAGATGCACTCATAAATGCATCTTACTCCTGGACACTGAAGCAACAAAGAGCATTATAAGAACCGATTTGGTCAAGTCATTTCGACAATAGCCACTGGGGATTCAGCACATAATGTGGGAGAGATGGATGCTCTCCTTGCCATTGGAACTGCTGCTTTCAACCACCGTCTATTAGTCGCAGTAACAGAAGAAGAAGCAAATTTAGGAATGGACATTATGATTACGTGGGTTTTAGTTGGATTTACAACACGACTTACTGAGACTCAAGGAAGTGGTGTGGTCCTTCATTCGCGTCACATTACCGTGAATGTGATTACGACTAACGACGTAGTCTTGTCGGGGTTTAGTGAGATATAGAAGCGAGCCCTGAGAGGAAAGTGCCGACTGGAAAGATTGCTATCCTGAGACCCAGAAGTCACGGCAAAAACATTGGCCGAGGAATTCTAGTAGCCAAAGAGCTGGTCATAGTAAATCGAACAATACCTATGAGAGTAATAGATATTAACCATTATCCTGTCAAGAAAAGGAATAGTAATTGGTCAGTGTTCTGAGGAGTCCTCGGTTTTGTAAAATGTTAACCATGCCGAACCACCACCAAAAGAAACTCATGAACGATTAAGAAACTGGTTGCAGAGGCCTGTAGAGACTTATCTCAGGAAGAATGTCGTAGGACTAAAAAGCAAATATGGCAATACCAGCATGATTTGAATGCAGAGATGGTGTAAGAGGATAATGTTCGTCACACTAGCCGATCCGGGTGGCAGAGATCGCTAAGCCAGTAGTGTCGTGGCGATTTCGGACCAAAGGATCATGGGTTTGAGTTCCGCCTCAGGTATGGTTGTATTTGTGTTCGTCCTTTCACCCCTCATCATCATCATATCACTCCACTCAGTACACAGATACCCCAAACGTTAAAGCATTAGTGGTCGCTAATGACCTCATAATTAATGCGACCTTAAAAACATTTCGACACAAAATAAACACCAACAGCGCAATGCCGATTCGGCAAGATCCTAAAAGATTACATTTGTCTAGGAAAGAAGAGACAGATAAGATTATTGAAGACACGAAGGAACTTCCGGAGGACATCTCGGAATAATGAAAATGGCAGAGAAAGTGCGCTGCACTGACAACAGTTCGCTATACTAACCACAGTCTATTGCATTGACCACAGTCTACTGCACTGTCTACTTCACCGCGATGCACACGCTTTACAGCTCAGCTTCAGACTGCCCAGCGGCCGCTGGGTACATCTGCAGGCGGATTTACATCTGGCAGGCGCCGACTCGACAACCTTCCGGAACTGCGCCACTCCTCTCGCCGCCCGCGAACAACCCTGGAAACCGCCGACATGCTGCAATCAGCGCAGCGGACTCCGACAGGTGATCCTAGTCCTGGTTAAAATATAGTTCTGTCGACCAAATAATGAACCCCCGCTCCCTTTCGCATCTTATAAAATGAGAGCTCAAGAAAACGTGAGCGGATTATACAAAACGCAAACCAATAATGGGGGCATCTTTTGTAATCGGAAACACCATACGAACAATTTCCGTAATAAAATAAAATGATTCCAATAAATGCACTTGAAATACAATCACAACGTAAGAAGTACACTAACGTGATATTTATACACACTATATTATTCTTTCTATTTTCCACTGATGGTTGTCGTGTTCATATTTTCGACCTTGTTGAACATTCTTGTCATGGTAACCAAGTTCAACGTAATCTAACTGCAAAATTCAAAGCGGTTGAATACCAAACTTTCACATTTTCGATAATATTTACAAACATTTGACACATTGTTTAGGAAACTTTTCAAATAACACGATGGTTTACTTTTCGTTTATCGTGAAATAGATACTGTAATGATATGGAATCATTTACGGGTATTTTGAGACATTTTGATAAAAAAGGCCTAGAAAGTTGAACTGAACATAGAAAACTGTAACTAGTTATTGTAAACATAGCATAGGATAAACAACTGCCGGCAGTGTCGCGTGTAAATATTACTTTTTGACCATGGAAATGCCCGAAGGAAAATGAATTCGCGCAGCAACATTCGATGGCGCAAAATGCAGAGGAGAAATTTAAAACTTATTTCACTAAAACCGAACCACGGGTTGCGTTGTTTTAGCAAATTTTCGAAAATGCATATTCGGCAGAAAACTTCAAGTCAACAAACGAGTGTTACAACTTGTGACGTCACTCGGGTTAAATTAATGTTTTTCAAGATTACGGCAAAACGGAAGAATTAAATTAAACCAGAAATTACAAGGCTGCAGAGGAGAACTTCGGGAAAATTGTGAATTTAATACCGAAAATTTAGGACACGGGAGAAGAAAATAAACGATTTTTTCGAATTCATAACTCGGAGTTGAAGTAGAGACAATTGGCGAGAATACGTGGTCATGACAAGAAATACTAAATTGTAAAATAAAATGTTTCGGCATAATAGGACGCAGAGCGTCCGTTTAAAGACTAAAATAGAGTCTGTGGTCAACGCTAGCGCCTACCTAAACCGTTCGGTCGATTTTCTTCAAAATTGATATTCCCCAGTCGATCTGATTCTAGTCGAAGCATTGTGATTTTGAAAAAGATTCTTTAAAATTTGGGGGTACTTTATATGAAGTCCCCCGGGGATTTTCAACATTTTCTCAAAAACGGCTCCAAATTTTTTCTTTAAATTTCTTGTATGAATAGAGGAAAATACACTTTTTAAAATGGCATAGGTCCGATTTTCACGTATAGCTCTGAATTTTCGAGTAGCCAAATTGTGAAAGCTTGAATTTTTTTCGGCGTCTTTCTCCAACTACAAAATTGAAGATAGAGATTTTTTCTTCAAATAAAATTTGTTCTGCATATTGAGTTCTTTAATAAAGCTCATGTAAATGTTTTTCACAATTTTGGTAGTTTTCGTGCAATATTGCGTGCAATATGTGCAATTTTAAAAAAGTACAAAATCAAAATTTCCTCAAAAACGGCTCCAAATTTTTTCTTTAAACTTTTGGTAGGGATAGTGGTAAATGTACTCTATCAATGACATAAAAGCCATTTTGGTCTATAGGTTCGTTTTTTTCAAAAATTACAAAAATGTAAATTTTTTTACTTGTCTCTCACGTCGTTAATATTTACATTATCGACGATTTTTTTACATTATTATATTTACGAGTATATATGCTTTAAATAATGTCAAGTAAAGTTTCTCGAAAACACTACCGTTTTCTGTGAAAAGTAGCTCAAATTTCGGCATTTTCAGAAATGCTCAAACGTCATTTTCTCGTATATGGCTGCAATTTTTTTCTTGAAACTTTTGTAACGGATAGTCATTAGTATAGCGTGAAGTTTATTTTGAGTTTTTTTGTTTTTTTCTAAAATTATATAAATGTAATTTTTTTGAAAGATCTCTCACATCTTTAATATGCACATTATCCGCAATTTGTAAAGATGATTATATTTGTGAGTGTAAGTGCTTCAAATAACTTCAAATAAAGTATTTTGAAAACTCAAAAATTTTCTGTGAAAATGAGCTTCAAATTTCGCATTTTTAGTAGTGCTAAAACGCCATTTTCTCTTAAACGGCACATAATTTTTAAAAGAAAATTGCCATTTACGGCTAGGTTTTTGTGTTCTTTAATATTCTAAAATTAATGTTTCTGTTCTACCAATAGGAAACCGAAAAATTAAGAAAATGACAAAAAAATGTACTTTTGGCGATGATAGATGGTAGCTGGCAAGAAAGAGTAATGTGGCAATTCCGAATAGCTAGCGAAGACCCAGGAAAATAGAAATACTAATACGGGAATGTCTGTGTCATTCTGTTTCTGTTTTTTGACAAATAAATAAATAAAATAAATACGGTCATGCTTATTTTTTTCAAAATACGAGTAGTTTTTCTTTAATTTTGTGATAAACGTAATAGGCCGCTGTAAATTTACTGTGCTTCGGACAGCTGGATGCGTCGTAAATTAGAATGTGCAATTTTGTATATTATTTCTTTCTTCGTTTCTTACATTCGAACTTTGTTATAAACTTACACATTAATATTTTAGAAATTGTTTATTTTGAAATATTTGAAATAAGCAAAAATAATTAATATCTCTCAGAATAGCGACAATGCAGGGTCTGCAACAATGGAATTCACTTTGCACTCGCGAATATCTGTGAATTAGTGTCATTGTTGTGACCTAATGGAGCTGTATGAAAAGGAGTTATAATTGTCTAATTTATGTTGATATTTGCAGGCAAATATTTAGTTTTGCACCAAATGCTGTACCATTTGTCGTGAGTAGAGAATTTGTTGCATGGTTTTAAAATACTCTTCCCTAATCATGGCCCAATGGAAGGCATTTCTATATTTCCAGGGTATCAGGCTTCTTTTTCCAATACAGGGTTACAAAACTTTTGCATTCTATTTTTGTGAAGTTGTAGAATTCACATAGTTCTGACAACACTGCAATGGAAATAGTGAGTTCCAAGCGAAGATGTTAGTAGCGCATAAAGTGCAATATTACAGTACTACTTAGCTGTTTCCTCTAATACGGGAAAGTAAGTGCTGTTGTAGCACCACTAGTTTTTTCTTAATTTAGCAACTGGTTTTATCCACTTATTCGTTTTCACGGCCCTGGCAATTAATTTTTTTCCGCCGAAAATTGGCCATTTTTTCGCGCAGCATTACATAACTTTCCCTATACTACGTATATCACTCCGTGTATACGTACGTATACGGGAAAGTAAAAAGGTCACCACCGACTACACAAATTTATGTGACAGACTGCAAGGAGGCTAGAATAAGTTGATAGCAGAGTAGCAGTTAAAAAGTGTAGTAGTAATAGCTTGGCAGAGCAGGACTCACCATTTCGTTACATTGGCGGCCCAACCTTGGGGCTGAACAAGTGTTTGATAATAGAGCAAGCCCACCATTTCGATACAATACTTTTTATTGTGTGATTAAAACCACTTACATTTTTCCATTTCTTTTACTTCTCTGGCCCCACATATCTTCATCCAAACCAGACTTTCGGAATATCGGGAAGAAATGGACTCTTTTTCATTGTGGAGATTTTGGGGGGGAAAATTTTCAATAGATTTTTAGAAAAAGCTCGAGCCGGATAAGGGGGGTTTCTGGCCTTAGTTTGCAATTCGACTCAGATTTTTCCCATATTTGGACGTATAAAATATTATTATTTTCAAAATATGAGGCCAAAATATGCACATGGTAAGTACTTAAGGCGAAAAAAACAGTTTTTACGAGTTTAAATTAAGAAAATAATCATTTTATGGCATTTATTTTGTTTCTTTGCTTCCGATATGACCTCTGCTGTAATAATTGGTTAAAAAATTGACTTGTAGATGCCTTTCATAAGTAAGCAGTTCATAAGTAAAGTAATAAATTGATTAAAATATTTTTTTCTAAAAAAAGGTTTACCAAATATTTATTTTTTATAAATAAAAATTCACCTAGTTCATAAACATCCAGCAGGAGTTTCAGATAGTGCTATTTATGAAATGTAGACAATTTCATATGCTTTTGAGTGCTCCAACTGGCAAATGTCTATGATTTGATATACGACCTGGCGAGCCGATTTTGTAACGATGCGTTTTTTACGATTTCCATGTCTTAAGTAATTTAATATGTTTATAAAATATGTAATATTGTCAAAATTGATTAATAAATAATAGAAAATGTTTTAGTGTTGTTAAAAATCTTTATTACACATTGAATAATATTTTTTATTGAAAATATGCTTTGCTGGCGAGAAGAATGAAGCGCTCACTTCAATTTTTCAACATGGCAAGGAACATGAACTCACTTCAATTTTTCACATTTTAAGGGTGGTGAGGAGCATGAAGAACTGCCTGCAGTTTTTTTTTCAAACAACTCTTTAATGAACTGTTCAATTACAATTAATGTTAATAGTTGTAAATAAAATATCATTTGATAAGAGCATGTTTTTTGAACGTATTGAAAGCTAATTCAGTTTATTTTGACATGGGACCTTTACAATATGGTTTGATCATAGTAATTTATTTTTTAGCTAGATGAAGACTTTGTTTGTGCCACAAGTTAAAGCGCTTTACAAACGATATCTATAATACATTAATCAACACCGAGTAACGAACTTTTTATATAATTCAAGGCTCCTTGGTTCTCCGTGGGCAGCAATCATAAGTGGATGAGAGTGGAGTCAGGGAAAATTCATTACAGAACGCTTTTATGAGAATCGTTCCGTTTCAATCCGAAGGACGTTCGTGGGTTGAGCATTGTGTGGTCAAAAGTGATTTTGGTCTCTTTAGGAATTATTGGAGAGTGAATAAATATTATTGAGCGAAAAGCTTCTAAGCGAAAAATACCTTGCCACACTATTTCAAAATCTTGCCTGTCGAATTTAAACTTTTACACTTTTGAAATTATTTTTTTACATTTTGTTTTATGACTAATAAGTGCTCGTACATGTTTATATAATCCATTGCGATTAGGCAACATGTGTTTTGTTGATTATGTTGATAAACATATGTTATGTTGCTAAATTCTAATTTTAATTTATTAACATTTTACATTCATTCTGTAAGTTTGACAAAAAAGTTTTTAGGGGTGCGTGATCAAGGTAAACGGACTTTCGCGCCATGTCATTCTTACTCGCATCGTATTGCTCTTCAATGCCCCATTTCTTCATAACAGTCTGAGATAATGAAAGGCACAGAAACAAGTTGTTTTTTTTTATCTCGACTTCAACTGTACATGTTTTAACACTATCACGGCGCTCAGTAATCTTGTGTTCGTGACTTTTATCGCAAGACACGCTTACGAGCACAATGAATTGCTGTTTATGATGGGAGCTCAGTGATACGAATAATATTTTTTCTCTGAGTTTCATTGCCTGGTTGGGATTTAAGCAGATAATTCCTTGTTCCTTAAAATGAATTATTCGGTCAGCGCATTACATTTTCGACTTCTGTGCGTATAGTGCACTATGATAAATGTAATATATTGTTTACGTGGAAGAGGAGAAACGTCCTTGATGAAATATGTTGAAGGGCCCCCGATAGTTCTTTTAAAAAAAATTAATACATTACTCAAAAAATAAAATAAAAACAGTATAAAAAGTGATGCACGGTTAAATTACATGCAAAACATTGGCATAACGGAGTGATGTGTCGCGCTTCATTAGATAATATTTATATGGAATGTTTCTGGTTGATGCGAGAATCTCACTCAGTAATGAGAAGTTTAGTTTTTTAACAAAACTCGTCTTTAAAAAATAATATATTATATAATAAATATTTCATTTGTAGCCTTTTCCAAGGTAATAATAAATATGTTACTCTTATTTATATATATATATATATTTAAATTTTTTGTTTTAATAATGTTAAATTGAAACACTAAGAAATACTTTCTAAATATTTTTAAAAAATTACAAAATAGTTTTGATTGATACGATTTTCTTTATATTTCAGCATCGAAATTATCTTTATATTTCAGGGTCGAGAACAGTGAAAGTAAGAATTAAGGGGACTCTAAGGCCCCCAGTGCTGTGAAAACGGGTCTGAGCATTTTGCCCCTTCAATTTCATTGTTTTCGTTTTATTGCTTTCGTTTTATCGTCGCGATGTGCACGTGTTTCTAGTACAACACGGCCGAGAACATTCTAAATGGGAAAACATTCCGATAATGTGTTACGTATATATTCGTACACACTTTCCATTTAGTGACGTTCAATATTCAAGTTTTTGCAGCAGTATCGATGTATAAGAAATCATTTTAAAATCAACCAGCGCCCATGAACGCTCTCTTCGGCTTCTCATGCTCTCCCAGGCAGTGTACCATTCAAGCTCTTTCACTGCATTTACTCTTAGGCCGCACGTTCCTACGCTTTAACATGTTAATAGGGCTCTCGAGGGCAAAACGACCATTTCACGTCATACAGCTTCAGCTAAAACAAGATTTCTAAAAGAGCAGTAAACACTTACGGTTTAATCAAATACTATTTTCCAAAGTTGTGCGACTTAATTTTACATAGGATATAGGCACAACTGAATCATGGAGATCAACAATGTCGATTAAACCACATGTCAAGAAGGTTCGGAAGGAAATGCACAGACTACGAATCCACCGCTCCGCGTCAGTAATAATTCAGTGACACTTTCAACAGACAAAATATTAGATATGAAGTCAATGATGAAATGGATGCCTGATGTAGATAAATCATATTACACAGCCACACTGCATTGCTAATAATATATTATAAACAATCAATAATTCCATATTTCATCAGCTTGTCTGTAACGATTCACGGAAAAGTTTTAAAAAAGTTTTCATTTCATGGGTATTATTTCATAGCACCTCTACCAAACTGCAGGTTCTATCTGCATAACAGTAAGTCAATGTCTACTTGCTGACTAAAAACGTCCTATCCGCAAAACTATTCGTACATATAAATTTACTGTACTTCCAAAGCATATTTCTCTCGAATTTATGGCCAGAAAAGAGCCTCCTAGGAAGGGAAAATTGCTCGAACTTGCCATTTTACACATTGCTTACAAATTGCTTACAACTTACAAATTGCTAGAACACAAAATTATGTTGACATTTTGTCACTTAAATTAAATCCCCAACTTCAAATGTCTCTCCTGTCAAAAGTTATGATGACATTTTGTCACTTAAATTAAATCCTCAACTTCAAATGTCTCCTGTAAAATTTACTTAAGCACAATTAGAACCCTTTTACTTTAGTCGCGGTACATCTCTTTAAGAAGTGAAATTTTGAATATGCCAAAACGATTTTCACTTTAAGACAGAGTCAATTCCTGAAAAATTACAGATCTTTCATTATGGCAAAATATGTACTAGTGAAATTTTCAAAATAAAATAATTTTAACATACCTAACACGGACACTACGCATAAAATTACGTAACTGTTTGAATATAGAATTTTATGTATCTTAATTTTAATTAATTATCATGAATTGCTTACATTTTATTACATATTTTGAATTTTGGAAATAACATTTCCGTCATTCGATGGAGTCGCAATCCCAGTTTGTTGGAGCACCAGCCGCAGCTGATATACGTACGTGAGTTTCAAAATCGAAAACGAACTCCCCTTTATCCAACAAGTAAATATATAGAAAGCTCCTTGCTTTGCTTCCAAATTCTATTGACGACTGTCTTTGGGAGCCTGTCAGTGAGCATGGTAGATTTCTAAAGCTGGTAGCCACCCCCCTTCCCATTCTCTTCCGTTGTGTCGGTGCCTAAAATACTTTTTTGTCCCCTTTAGAATTGAAATGTGACTTTAACAAAAATGTAGAATAAAATTCAGTTGCAATTTCTCATTGAAAAATGTGGAGCCGTTTTGAGAAAAAGTCATTGGAAAGTTTCTGAAAATACGCAAATTTGAGCTATTTTCATAGAAAGCTTTTGAAATTTTGAGAAACTGCATTCGAATTCATGTGAATCACTTGTATTCATTAATGCAGTAATGTACAAAAAATGCCCTTAATGTAAATATTAACGACATGAGAGATATTTCAAAAAAATTACATTTGTGTGATTTTTCAAAAATAAAAAAACATCAATGAATAACAGGAGATTCTGCGTTTATGTGATGTTGTTCAGGGCACTTGTGCCAGGTCACCGCTTTGGTACGGCTGGGATTTCATGGTCTGCTATAATACAAAATCAAGCGTTTCGATACTAGAAAATTTACGAGAGCGACCCTGTTGATAACGCGTGCAGACAGCACATACTGTGAAAATCATACTAGAAGAACACGAATTTACAGTGAATTGTTTTCACGGTACTAAATTTAGATCTGATGAAACGAGATTACAAAAAAAATGTTACAAAGGTCATGAATGTTACAAAGGTCAGCTAAATGAAGACGAGAAATCTGTCACTAAAAATAAGATAGCACGCCGCAATGGGAGAAAATTTGGACAACTGATTGAGAGCTGTATTTTCTGAGTTTTGCCAATCTGCATGCCCTGTGAGTGTGAAATGATAAAGCAAATGCAGCGTTCAGGGTTAAGTAACGGAAACGTGCAAATTCACGCAGCGAGGTGTTGCGCAGTTTGTAGACGCCGAAGGCGAATTGAAATTCATCGCCGTATGAAGGTGCATCTGAACGTGCGCATGTGTCTCGCACGTGTGTGCGTGGACAGGGCGGACCGTGGACATTCACAAGGCCGACCAACAACCGAGAAGTGGCGGCTCGTCAGGTGAAGAAGTGAAGTACCACTTCACCAACAAATTATCATGTAAATGCGGCGAATTATTATCAAGGAGCTTACGAATATAGTTACTGTTATTATAACTTCCTAGATCTACCATTACTCATTTTTTCCTTTAATCATACTCTTACCGAGGTGCCCCTACAACGAGCACACTGCGTGAGTAATCCAGAAATTTTGTGTCGCTCAAGAGGGAGACAGGGTTGAGGCAACGGGTTGCCTCAACCCTGTCCCCCTCTACCCCTTCCTAGGGTAACAACAATTCCCTTCAGGGAAGAATCATACTTGAATTCCATAAAGCTTGAAATAGAAAATTCATTATTTTGAGATCGTGGAACACACTTGCGTTGTCTCTGTAGACAACGTTTGTTCTGCCAACTCTGTAGATGTTTTTTGTACTATTTAGGCCATCAGGATTTGAAATCCAGTACATCATCCGAATCTATCACAAGTGAAAGGTACATTTTCCTCGAATTCTATCAGAACAGGCGCGGCTCGTCATTAAAGGCTGTAAGGCGGAGCCTCTCCTAGAGAAATCGCCGTCCAAAAGAAATTTAAAAATGTTTGCAAATATATTTATTAATTAATAATGGAATTCTGAGTTGTATTATGTTACAATTATAGTAAAATTTTTCTTCGTCGGTTCGTTAACCGCCGTCCGTAACGCATTTAAAGCTGATGACAGGGAAGAGAGAAGCGTTAGGCTCCCACTTTATTCTCCCATAAGGCCTGTACAAAACGAGGAGGCGTGACGTCATGCATTCACTGCAGACGCTTACCAGCGGACGAAGGCTGCGGCGAGACAGCCTTCGGTGGAGCCTAGGGTCTGAAGAACGGCGGGCTCACCAGATAGCATTACTGTGCAGCTCCGCGAGTAGCATTGCGCTTCAACTAGTTTTCCCAGTATGCGGTAGGAGCGCTATACTTGGGTTTTTCTTTCTTGGCGCATGAGGTCTTGTCTTCTGGGGCCCGGCTAAATCGTTGTGAAACAGAACTTACGAGTACTTGTGATTACTAGTACTAGTAACTTGTAACTTGTAACCTTTGTGAAACAGGCCCCAGGATAGAATATATCACGGTATTTCGTGTCGTTCTCAATCTGTATCAAACTTATTAATAGAAATACAGGCAGTGCAATGCAATGTATTTGCAGCCTTCCCAATTTATAAAACCACGAGCCGCGACTGTATCAGAACAAAACATTTCAAGGTGTAACAAGTTTATTGTGGTAATTCACATATTCTAAAGCTTCTAAGAGCAAAGGTGTTTTTATAATATAAATATAATATAATATTATTCACAACTGCTTACAAATCAACAACAAATGATGACAATCAATTGGGTTCTCCTGCCACTTTTGCTCGAAGTAAAAGGACTGACGTTGGTTGCTACGCAATCGGAAAAGCTTTTTTGAAATAAATTAATAATGACAATCTGCTAACGTCTCATTATGCAACAATCAGTGACATTCGAGTGCAAAAACAAAATACTAAGCAGTAGCTACTAAATTCAGTGCTGGTAACTATACTTCATAATGACCTAAGTCATTCGACCAATGCCCTTCCATAAATAAACTGTGAAAACGGATGTTCATTTTAAAGCTTTGTGATCACCAGACTAGTGGCCTACCATAATTAAAATGTGTATCAACACCCACAGAAACCTATCCCACCTTATTTTGAACAAAAATTGATTTAGAGCCTCTCATAAATAATCGATTCAAATAGTGCTGCGATTGCCAAGCGCACCCTATAAGAACTAGTGGCAAGTCGAACTGGAAGACTATAAATACAGAGTGAAAACAGAGTGAATCCTAATGGATATAATATAAATATCGTGTTAGAATTAAGCGTAGAGATAGTAATGGTTGTAAGTTTATAGATAAGTTAAATATTAAACACCCCCAAATAAATTATATAAATACGTACGAGAGATAGGAGATTCGTATACGAGAAAGTAAAAATCCCAATTCTCTTACAGCTAATTTTAAAACTAATGTATGTTAATGGAAGTGTAGCCATTATCTTATATTTATATCATAATGACTGGATCAATTTACTGTTTTCACTGCTTGACCGAAAACTCACGTTAGCAATTTACTTCTGCACAGTCTGACAACGTTTGCGACCATAAAATTGTGTATCAGTTACGCATTTTCCTAAGAGAATTAGCTTATCACGGCATTTATTTCTATAAAAGGGAACAAGACCCATTCATCACTATCATTCAAATATGACCCCCAACACACATTTTCCTTGGTGCTTTTAGTGGCTACGATACGAGTACATTCATCAAGTTTAGGTAGAGGAAGGAAATATTCTGCAATGCTTATCGGTAAAAATTCTGTCTAAAATATTCTGTACTCAGACAGAAGCTACAGCAGATCATATTGCTGAAGTTGGTGAAATATTTTTGTCGATTTGCACGGTAAAGAGATGATGAACATGATGACACTGGAAGATCTTCACAACCAAGTACTTTCAAAGTCAAAGATTTCACTTTGACACAAATCCACTGACACCTACGCTATTACGCAGACGAATGCAAATATTTTTGTCCCTTTCGTAGACAAATGTATGCCAGTATGTAATAAAGGCATACATCTTGGAGAATTTCCTCACAATTATGTGGAAATGTCTACATATAGTACAAATCTAAAATGGACAATCAGAGAACTTCTGAAAGAGGGAGAGGGAGAGGAAATTTTCCAGACCAATACACTTGAACAAAAACTGGTCAGTAACAAGAAAACTACTTTATTTCCCAAGCTTTGTGAATGGGTGTGAGAGAGTGGGCAAAGAAAAGAGAGAGAGCGTGCGCGCGTGAGTGCGTGGGTGAATGGGGTAGGCGGACTGAAGCCCACACGTGCACGGGGGAGGGGGCTCCAAGCCAAGCCTCTTGCTGTTTGCTTTTTAAATTGTAAATTATTTTTTAAAAGATTCAATGTTTTGAGAAATTGAAAACAACTGATATTGTTTTTATGTGTTTCTTGTTCAAAACATGATGCAATTTTTAACAAGTGCTTGTAAGAATATGAATTGGTACAACGTTTTTGGCTGTGGGTAAGAATTCGGGAGAATCCATTGAAAAAAATTGATAATTCAGAATAATTTTGGAAACATTTGTATTTTAAGTGTTAGTGTAATATTGCTGAATATACTGCTATATTATGTAGATACATTAGCCTTTAACATAAAAATAAAATAAGTTTTGTCATTAATATTAAATACAAATACTGCACTCATTTGTTTTTCTTTCTCGCCTTGCTTCGTAAGAGCAGAAAGTATTGTAATCATGCGTCGGAAAACGGAAATTTTTTTAAAGAAAAAACACTATTGCTGGGCTTTGGTAACAAAAAAATTGTTACAGAATTATATATTTGTAGTAAATGACTTCGAACACGTCAGAATCAATGTTTTGTGGGTTCTTGATGCCGAAAAATCGGCAAAACGTCGGTCGGTGGTCAGTGCAAGCGCCCGAACCGTTCACGCAATTTTCTCCATAAATTCCCCGATCGATCAGCACGAACTCGAGGCCCTGCGAGTTTCAATCGGATGTTTTGATTTTGGGGAGTACTTGACATGTAGTGTTAACATTTTCAAAATTTTCTTAAAAATTGCTCCAATTATTTTGAATTACAATTTGTCGTCGGTTAGCATAAAGAACGCTTAAAAAGAATGGAGCAGGTCTGATTTTCGCTGAAATCAAAACGCCGAAATTTGCAAAAGTTCAAAATTTTTTCGGCGTCTTCCTACAACATTGAACATACAGCATTTTCTGCATACTACAATATATTGTTGAAAAAAATATCTTTAAAAAGATAATTAAAAATGTTTCGAAAATATGAATAGTTTTCGCGAAAGTTTACGTGAAATACAGGTAATTTTTGAACAATTATTTTCTCAAAAAATACTCCAATTTTTTTCCTTACATTTTGTCATTTGTATCAACGGGCGGTAAAATTGGAGATGGTCCTATTTTCTGCGAACTCTGCATTTTCGAAAATTGCAAACTTGCAATACTAATGAGATATTTTAGTCTACAATGAAATCTGTTCTAAAGAATCAGATCCTTAAAAATTGTCAAAACGATCACTTTTTTTTTAATCGAGGAGTTTTTGTGTAATTTCTACTTCAAGTTAATGCAATTTATAAAAAAGTATTTTCTCAAAAATAGTTCCAAAATTTTTCCTTGGGTAGAGCAAACACAAATTACATGGGACTCATTTTGGTGTAATTCTGAATTTTAGGAAATCGCAAGTTAGAAATAATGCACAAAACCATGTGCAACTAGAAACACTAGTTTCTTTTCTTTTCCCATTTGTAAAATTTTACCAATTTTTACCCTCCTTTTATATCACATATCATTTCTTCAATATCTACCAATATCTTTTCTGGCTTTTTTACTGAACTTCCTTTTCTTGCTCAGTTTTGTACATATCCTTCTGCAATTTTGTGCCAGACTTTATTACCCATTTATTCCTTTTAATAATTTTTTCATCTTCCCATTATTTTATTTAATCTTCACAAGCAATCGTTTTAATTTAAATTCTTTATTACTTAATGAACATGCAAAAAACATCTCTTAACTTATCTATTAGTAATTTATTCTAATCATTTGTTTAGTGTTCATAATTATTCACATGCAACAAGTTTTATTCTCCCAACATCATCAGTACCATACAGAAGTGGTTACTCTGGATGCTGGCTGGGTGAAAGCACCAAAATTTTTAAAATATGGAAATAAATCTACATATGTAGTTTTAAAAATTATTGATTTTTTTATATATATTCCAAGAAAAGTGTTTCTATTTATAATATTCATCTATTTATATATTGTATTTAAATATTATTAAAATTTTACAATTTTTTTTTCTCTTTTGTTCTTCTGAGGACAGCAAATAATATTTTGGGATAGGCTCTGAAAACCCCAACATCAGTCGCAGTACATTGCATCAAAAATAAAAATTTATGGAACGTACGAAATTATTTTGTAAGTCTTTTAAAATGTTTGTGTTTTTCCAGCAATTCTGACAAATAAGATTCTCTTCAATCTTCTTAAACACAAATTCAGATTTCAGATCAAGATAATTCTACAAGGTATGAGAAAACTAACTAGTTTATTACTTCAAATTACTTATAAAAATTCAAATTAATAACAAATTTCAATTTACAACAATTTCAATAAAGTAATATTTGTGTATTATAAAGATACAGTGAAATCTCTACATAACATTTTTTAAGGGGCTGTGAATTCTGGACACTGTACAAAGGAAAAGTTATGATGAGGAAGACTGTGCATACAGGCTTTTGGTCAGGACTGGAAAAAATTGACGTGACAAATGGGAAAACATTATATGGAGGAATGTTATATAGAAGTTCCACTGTATTTATTATATTAACAAAATTAATTTTTATCAATAAACTATTTTACTTTGTTTGCAAGTTTGATTTGTTTGCTTGGAAATAACTATTATAAAAAATTCAGTAGAAAAAGAAACACTAAGGGAAAGGGGAACATTGAAATGTAAAACCTGACTGAAAAATTCAAACATCTCTGCAGGAACAATTTTAAATCCCTCACAACAATATTCTTCAGCATTCTTGACCTATTAAACACCACTCACAAAGATATAAAAATAGAAAAATGATCACAAAAATAAAATACTCATTTGCTTTCCATTGTTGTTGGCAAAAAGAGCCCACTAGGAAACATACCTTTTGATTGGGGTATCATTATAGTTTTTAAAGCATTTACTAGGATATATTTCAGAATCATCACAGTCACAATCACAATCAACGACCATATGCACTTGGAACTTTACCCAATACATTACAATTCCTTCAAACAAAGCCTTTCACCTTACTCTGGGATAGGTGTTGTTGAAACAATGAATGATGATGGAGCAATGGTGAGAAGAGAAGCACAGAAATGGGAGCACCCTGAGACAACTCAGTGTTTCTTGTCCACCGCAAATTTCATGTGATCACATGAACAACTGAACCCTGATCCCAGTAATGGAAGGCAATCGGTCTGACCACAACTCCATGAAACTATTAGGTTAGTATTTCAAGACATTCAATTGCAAAACCTTTCAGAGTAATGCAAAAGAAATTGTTCTTGTCGAATCAATGAAAGTTAAAGAAAGAATTTCTGCACAATACATTTTGTAGTGCCATATTTCAAACATTAACTTTCATTTTGTATGTTTTTTCCTTCAATCATTGAAATTAAGAATTTCTCATAAGAAACAAATCAAACACACATTCACATACAAAGTGCTCTGTAATAAAACTACACATTTAAGTCACATTATTTAATATTTTCACTGTCTTCAGAATGTCAGAACTATAACTGCAACTCTTCAGTTGATGGTAAAGGAGCAAATGCCTTATCAATTATGTCTGGTGTAACTTCTTCCAGGGTAGAAGGTTTCCATTCTGGTTTACGGCCCTTGTCAATCAAAAGAGCTTTAACCCCTGTAAATATTCGTAGACAAATTTAATTTACATTCAGAAGTTAAAGTACTCCCTTATCACAAAAATCAAATATATTTACCTTCAATGAAATCATGACCTTCACATGCGTGGCAACCTAGACGATATTCCATGATCAAACATTCTTGCAAACTCATGCAGGCACCCTCTTGCAATTCTCGGTGAGATATTTTCATGGACGTGGGAGACATTTGTTTTAATGAATCCAACAATTTCACAGACCACTCAGATCCTTCTTTCTCTAGTTTCTGAAATATTTCTTCTACACATGATGCAGAGAAACACTGATCAATTTGCTTTAGATAAGGAGCAAGGCTAAAGTCACCTTTATTGCCAGAACTTTTCTTGGAAAATTCATCAAGAATCTTAACAGCATTATTCTGAGGATCAGTACAACAAATTAAGGCCTTTTCCAATTCAGGTAATTTAGAACTATCACAAAAATGAGATGCAATACCAGCTTTCACAACATCATTTCCTTTTAATCTATGGCCAGATAAAGCAAGGAAGAGCCCTAATTTTCCACCAAGACGAGGAAGAAAGAAACTTCCACCCACATCAGGAAACAAACCGATAGCAGTTTCTGGCATGGCAAAAAGAGTTGTTTCTGTTGCAACTTGGTATGTTCCATGCACAGAAAGTCCAACTCCACCACCCATTGTAATGCCATGAATCATTGCCACATATGGAATTTGGTAAGTACCAATGAGATTGTTCAATGTATATTCGCAACGAAAGAAGTTCTTACCTAAAGAAGTGTCGCCTTTCAATGCTGCTGCTGCAATAGCTCTCACATCTCCACCAGCACAGAAAGCTTTCTCTCCAGCTCCTTTGATTATAACCATACTTTTTTCTTTCTCCCACTTTTTCATTACAGGAAATATTTTCTCACACATACTTAGGTTAAGTGCATTTAAAGCTTTCGGCCTGTTGAGAACAATAATGCCTTTATCTTGGGCTGATTCAAATAAAACATCATCGGCAGGTCCAGACGACATTGTTCTAGAAAAGCATATTGCCATCTGACATATCCTAGCATGACTTGCTTTGGATGATACACTTGTTCTGCACGCGAACATCTGTAAGAATGAAAGGATATCTCACGTAACAACATTAATGAATAGAGGACAATGCATGAGAAACATCCACGGTAAGGTTTACCTTGAGGATGATTTGAACGAGCACAACTCCCACAGCTAATCACGAAACCAAGTATTTTCGTATTGCTCGGTTAAGCCTGGACATCAGAGATTTAACCCAAACGACCTATGATCTGCCATTTAAATAGTCTGCCAAGGCCACAACCATGAAAATTCTTTGCTCATTTCACACTGTAAAAAAAGCGCGCGAAAAACAAACATTAAAAAATTACGGTCGAAGGAGAAGCTTGTCATAGTGGGGGCTCCTGAATTTTCCTTTATCGTGTATACGTGTGTAAATACTGAATAATATAAATAGTACAGTGAAAGTTATGAAACGATAAACAAACAGATTAAATACTCGGGTCTTGTGGGGCTAATACAAAAGTTGTTAGTGGATATTTATTTTTACTTTCCCGTATACGTACGTATACACGGAGTGATATACGTAGTATAGGGAAAGATATGTAATGCTGCGCGAAAAAATGGCCAATTTTCGGCGGAAAAAAATTAATTGCCGGGCCGTGAAAACGAATAAGTGGATAAAACTAGTTGCTAAATTAAGAAAAAAATCCCCTAACACGTGGTGTAGCCAGAAACCCTCTTTTCTAGGTCCTTGATACCGAAAACCCAAATGAAAGGAAAACGTCCGTCCGTTCGTCCGTCCGTCCGTCCGTCTGTCTGTCCGTCCGTCTGTGAACACTGCTAGCGCCTAAACCATACGTACGATTTCTTCCAAAATGGATATTCCCCTGTCGATCTCATTCTAATCGAAGCTTTGAGATTTTGAAAAAGATTCTTCAAAATTTGGGGCTACTTTATATGAAGGCCCCCGGGGATTTTCAAAATTTTCTTAAAAACGGCTCAAAACTTTTTCTTTAAATTTCTTGTATGAATAGAGTAAAATACACTTATTAACATGGCGTAGGTCTGATTTTCACGTACAGCTCTGAATTTTCGAAAATTGTGAAAGTTTGATTTTTTTGCGGCGTCTTTCTCCAACAACAAAATTGAAGATAGAGATTTTTTCTTCAAATAAAATTTGTTCTGCATATTGAGGTCTTTAATAAAGGTCATGTAAATGTTTTTCAAAGTTTGGTAGTTTTCGTGCAACATTGCGTGCAATATGTGCAATTTTAAAGAATTACAAAAACAAGATTTTCTCAAAAACGGCTCCAAATTTTTTCTTTATACTTTAGGTAGGGATAGTGGTAAATGTACTCTATCAGATGACATTAAATCCATATTGCTCTTTAGGTTGTTTTTTTTTCAAAAAATTACAAAAATGCAAATTTTTCACGTTTCTCACGTCGATAATATTTACAGTTATCGGAGATTTTTTCACATTATTATATTTACGAGTACATGTGCTTTAAATAATGTCAAGTAAAGTTTCTCGAAAACACAACCGTTTTCTGTGAAAAGTAGCTAAAAATTTTGCATTTTCAGAAACGCTCAAACGCGATTTTCTCATATATGGTTGCAAAATTTTTCTTCAAACTTTTGTAACAGATAGTGCTAATTACACTCTTTAGTATAACGTAAAGTTTATTTTGAGTTATTTTTGTTTTTTCAAAAATTACATAATTGTAATTTTTTTTAAAGATCTCTCACATCTTTAATATGCACATTACCAGCAATTTGTAAGCATTATTATAGTTGTGAGTGTACATGTTTCAAATAACTTCAAATAAAGTATTTTGAAAACTCAAAATTTTCTGTGAAAATGAGCTTCAAATTTCGCATTTTTAGTAGCGCTAAAACGCCATTTTCTCTTAAACGGCACATAAGTACAATACAAGTACAATACAACATACAATACATGTACGTTACTTTACAACGCATTGCCAGATGACATAAAACAATTAAAGTCGGTACACAAATTTAAGTTAAAAGTAAAATCTTTTCTGCTGCAAAACTGTTTCTATACAATTAGAGACTATACTGATCGTGAAAAAGAAAAATAATGTTTAATGTAACAAAACAAAGATATATAATGAATTAGTTTATGTTTGCATTGTATACATTTAAAAAAATATTTAATACGCCTGTAACAAGTAATGCACTTCAGCTTCCGGGTCAATGACCCCCCATCTCGATTAGGTTTTTGTCCAGTTTCCCTGATCCATTGAGCAAATGCTGAGATGGCCCCTTGTTTTGCTTCTGGAAGTAAATGTAGCTTCACTGTGCGCACGTTTTGTTGAGCACTCCTTTTGCTTATAGTTCATTTACAGTTGAAATTGATTTTCTATAACTCGGGAAAAAACATTTTTCAAATATCTTTATTTTTCTAAAATAATTATTTTCTAAATTCATTTTTTCGTTTTTTTCGTTTTGTTTTTTTTTATAAAATTCTGGCCCTCAAGAAAATGTGGGCAGATACATTTCTTTCCCCACACGTCATATACAGTTTTTACTGTTTTTTTGACAAATAATAAATAAGTTTTAAAAGAAAATTGCCATTTATGCGTAGTTTTTTGTGTTTTTTAATATTCTAAAATTAATGTTTGCGTTCTACCAATAGGAAACCGAAAAATTAAGAAAATGACAAAAAAATGTACTTTCGGCGGTGATAGATGACAGCTGGCAAGAAAGAGATAGTGGCAATTCCGAATAGCTAGTGAAGACCCAAGGAAATAGAAAACTAATACGGGAAAGTCTGTGCCATTCTGTAGCACCACTAGTTGAATCTGTATCTTTAAATAACTCCTAAATGAAGCGTTCTAGGGACTTTAAAAAGTAAAATTTTAAGGCCTCAAAGAAATGTTCCTTACACTAATATACAGGATGAGATGTTCTTGTCCTTTCTATTACATTTTTACTTTCCCGTATACGTACGTATATATAGAGTAATATACACTCATCGTCATAATAAAAGCTGCACCCTGAAGGACGAGGCGGATTGGGATCATTGTTGGCAGGCAGGTAGAGGGTACAACGCATACAACCAGTGGCGTCTCCTGACTAGTAGATGTGGGGATGCGATCATGATATTACAGATTGAAGGCATAATTGCATATATCTAAAGTCTGCGTCATTCTATTTTACTCTGAAGTATTTGAGAAGTTTATTTTGCAAATTAGATACCTACTGAATCTTCCTTGAAAATCACCAATTTCTCACTGTACAAAAACAATAAAACTAAAAACTAAACCATAAAAAAGTACATACCTAATTTTCGAACTCGAGATCGATTCGCGTTGTCTTGGTTGTCAATCACTAATTACCTTAAGTCTTTCAGAATAGGAGAAAGAACTAAACGGAATTTGAAGAATCCTGTCTATAGAACAATGAGACGTTTCACTACTGTTCTATGTCACAAGTAACCAGTGGCGTAGCGTCAGGGGACGCTGAGATGCTGAGCATCCCGTATATAAGAACCTTAAATACTGTATTGATAATCTTACAAGTGGTCTGTTGAGCGAAACACGTTTTGTATTAATTTTAAATTGATTTCCTATGATTGAATTCGGCGGGCTGTTGAAGCTGGCCTCTGATTGGTTGGACGAGCAATGACGAGCAATGCGACGAGCAATGACGCATGCGCAGATGGCGAGGTTCCCCTCTCCCCTCTTCACCCCTGGCCCAGAGAAACCCGACTGCTTTACGCTAGCGTTTACTGCGGAAAGAAGCTCGTTTGTGCACGAGAGCGCAGCACACTTCAGGCGTTCAGTAAATTATCTTTCTCTCTCTCACTCGGGAGTCCCCGCTTGGTCATGGGTACAAACTGTAGAAATAGTGCCTGACTACTATTTCTTAATTAATATCCAAGAAATTGTATTATCTCTTAAATAGATTACATATTATTTAAGTCTGCAATGTATAAATTAACAAATGGTCTTATTGCCATTCGCGTATAAGAATTAAAGCTGAGCCATTGTATAATTTGCTTTCAAGACATCGGCAGCCCTGACTGCTGTGAGGATTTTGTGGGAAGCGCCTACACCGTCGTAAGCAATCGAGATCGTGGAAGTAGTCAGTCCCAGTGTATCTGCCTTGTGTTGCGTTCGCCTGTGAGATGAAGTAGTTGATAGTGACATTTTGTGTGTTATTGTTGAGCATCCCCAAACGTGTGAGTCACGCTACGCCACTGCAAGTAACTCATCCGCTGCCATAAATGTACTGGATGAGCTCGCCATGTCGCATCCTTTCACACACACACGTTTTATACTTTCACGTTATAATTTCGAATTCACGATTCTCTTTAACGCATCAATTGTTAAACAATGTAGACTATTTAACGCACATTCAGTACGAAACAGCATTTACGCTACAACGAAGGACACACAAGACGAACGAAATTACATCGCACCACCTTTTGGACTTCACAGACTATCCCTACCTACTATTTTCTTACTCGAAGGCAGTGATCTTGTTTTGTCAGATCTGCTAACACACATCATCTTACCCACCTAAACTGAATCAGGTTGAAATGTGCTTAAGCATAGTTGGAAGACGTGCATGAGTTGTGAAGAAAGTCAGTCGTGCCGTCTGCCCCCCGCGCCCCGCTCCCCGCTTCGGGGCCCACAATCGCGGCACGTGAAGTCTGTGATTCCCAGGCGTACGGCCGAATTATGACTGCATCAGAGGAGGGGTATGGAAGGTTATTGGGAGGGGATATAAAAACGCCAATGAGAACTCAGAAGCCTGAGATGTGAGAGGCCTGGTCACATCATCGGCAGTCGAAATCACACAGCTTGAACACAGCGCATGGCCGTGAGTTCAATGACCTCACCAGGAAGCTCACCAACGTAGCGATGTCGTTCAAGGGATGCTTCTTGTCCTGTTACATCCAAAGAAGGAAATTCCGCCCATTGGACAGCGCACGTAAATGGCGAGAGGGATTAGATAAACAGAGGGAAATGCTTACGGAAGAAAGTAAATTACTTTACTGAAGATAGTTTAAAGTAATGAAAAACTAGGGGATGCAACGCATCACTCGCATACATTGAGCCTACGCCACTGCATACAACATAATTACACTTTCACATTTGTAGGACCAACATTTGTTGCGCTACACGGCCATAGACGATACATGATAGTATGGCGTGGGGCCGCCATGTTGGCGAACACACGCGTTCAGATATCGCGGCATGGAGTTGTACACGTCTTCAATGGAGTCCTATGCTAGTCCATCCCATGAAGCTTGCACCTGAGAGTGCAGTTCTTGCAGATTGGTGGGTAGGGGTGGGATCCTGATTACACACTCCATAGCATCCCAAACATTCTCGAGCGAGGAGAGGTCTGATGATGCGGCTGGCCATGGCAGATTATCCATTGCAAGTTATGTTAGAAAAATGCCTGCGATATGCGGACGCGCGTTGTCCTGTTGAAATAGGGCGTGGGCGTCAGCGTTCACGAACGGCAGAGCCACCGGTTGCAGGATCTTCTGAATGTATCGTGCGGCTGTCTCGGTGCCTCCGAGGGACCCTAACGGTGAACGGGCACCAGACGCGTATCTACGTTATGGCAGACATCGCACGTGCCATGGGCGCCATTCACAAAGGCCGTTATTTACAGTACACCCGCTAAAACAAATAACAACAACCCTAATTTGATCTATCCTGGCAGGGGCGCAAATTTTATGCTTGCCACGGGCGCCTGAATACCTAGATACGCCTCTAACGGGCACCATGGGATATAGCGCCCCACACCATCACCAAGCTGGCGGGACGTGTGATGGGATACCACAAACCGCTCGTTGTGGCGCTCCCCCACTACGCCTCCAGACACGGACCCGGTGGTCGTCGCCATCAAGGCAGCAGTGGGACTCGTCGCTGAAGATGAGCTGCTGCCAGTCTGCATGGCCCCAGGTCCGTCGTTCCCGACACCAGGCGAGTCTATAACAACGTTGCTGGTGTTGGAGTGACAGGCGTCATAACGGTCAGCGTGCGGCGAGCCCTGCGCTGTGCAACCGCCTGCCAATGGTACTGGCACTTACAGGATGTGACAGTGCAGGCTGTAGAGCCTGCTGAATAGAACCTATCTGTTCGCGCGTGGCGGACAATCCGTCTGTCCTGCCTCCTCGTGGTGCCTAGCGGACGTCCAGATCCTGCATTTCGTATGTGCGTATCTTCCTCAACCCATTGCCGCCAACAGCGAGCGATGGTGTCCGCACTGACCGGTGTGGCGCGCAATACGGCGACAGGATCAACCACCTTCCCGCACACCCACAATGCGGCCCCTCTCGAAAGCGTCTAACTGAACAACTGGCTGTCAAACTCATCGCCTAGCCATAGCGTACGTGAATGGTGACGCTCTGGCGAGGCTACCCGATGTTCGCAATGGCTGGCGCGCCCATTTGAAGCTCTCTTAGCTAGACCGGTGGGCGCGACGTCACGCACCTACCCTCGACCCCCCGTGAGCGGCCGATCGTGAAAACGAAATCATTGGCTTAGCGAATGGTGTGCAAAATACCCACCGAGTTTGCAGCGGATCAGTAGGGTCCTTCGGGGTGCAGCTTTTTTTATGACGATGAGTGTACGTAGTAAAGGGAAAGTTATGTAATGCTGCGCGAAAAAAAAGGTGGATATTCGGCAGAAAAAAATCCATTGCGGAGCCCTGATAACAAAAAAGTGCATAAAACCAGTTGCTAAATTAAGAAAAAAAATCCCCTACCACGTGGTGTAGCCAGAATCTCTCTTTTGTGGGTCCTTGCTACCGGAAAAATCAATTGAAAGCAAACCGTCCGTTAATAATTTAGCGCCTAAACCATACGTACGATTTTTTTTCAAATTGGAGAAATCCCTGTCAATCTAGCTCGACTCGAAGCTTTAAGATTTTGAAAATGATTTCGTAAAATTTGGGGGTACTTTACATGAAGACTCCCGGACATTTTCAATTTTTTTCAAAAACGGCTCCAAATTTTTTCTTTAAATTTCTTGTAAGATTAGAGTAAAAGGTGGCTTATGTCCTAATTTCACGGTTTGCCCTGGATTTTCGAAAATTGCAAAAGTTTTAATTTTTCGGCCTATTCCAACTACAAAATTAAAGATAGAAATTCTTTCTTCAAATAAAATTTGTTCTTCATAGTGAGTTCTTTCATTCAGGTCATGTACATTTTTTTTTTTAAATTTCAGTAGTTTTCGCGCAACATTGCGTCTAATATGTGCAATTTAAAAAAAATACAAAAAACCAAATTTCCTCACAAACGGCTCCAAATTTTTTCTTTAAACTTTTGGTAAGGATAGCGCATAATGCACTCTGTGAGATGGCATAAATATCAGTTTGCTCTATTCCTTTGTTTTTTCAAAAATTACGAGAATGTATTTTTTTTACTTGTTTCTCACGTCGTTAATATTTACATTAGCGGCGATTTGTTCACATGATTATATTTAAGATTATCTTTGCTTTAAATAATGTCCTACACATTTTTCTCGAAAATGCAACCGTTTTCTGTGAAAAGTAGCTCAAAATTTCGCATTGCTCAAACACCATTTTCTCAAAAATGTTTCAAATTGTTTCTTCGTACTTTTCGAACTGATAGTGCTAATTGCACTCTTTAATATGACGTAAAGTTCAATTCTTTTTTTTTTTCAAAAATTACACAAATGTACAGTAATTTTTTTTAAACATCTCTCACACCGTTAATATGCACATTTCCAGCAATTTGTAAACTCTATTGTAATCGTGAGTTGATGTACTTCAAAAGAGTTCTAATGATGTTTTTCAAAAACTCAAAAATGGTTTGTGAAAAAGAGCTTCAAATTTCGCATTTACAATTGCGCTTAAACGCCATTTTGTTACATACGTCTGCAAAGTTTTCAAAGAAAATTGCCATTTAGAACGAGATTTTGTTCTTTAATATTCTTAAAATTATATTTGTTTTACTATTAGGAAACCGAAAAATTATGAAAATGTCGAAATGTACTTTGGGCGGCGATAGATGGCAGCTGCCAAGAGAATGTGGCAAGTCCGAATAGCTAGTCAAGACCAAAGGAAATAGAAATCTAATACAGGAAAGTCTGTGCCATTCTGTTGCACCACTAATAGCTGGTTTGACACTTTTCGGTTCTACCCTACTTTCAGAGCCTGTAGAATCTGCAACTGTATGTGAAAATTAGAATGTACTAATTACTAGATATTCCACGTGATTGAATAACTGAGTGTACCTCTTTGCTCAATAATAAAGTTACATAAGAATAGTTTGTATTGACAAGGGTGTATTAAGTTTTTTATATTGTTACAAGGTCAATTACAAGGTGTCGTATAGAACAAGTGACAGAGTATAAGAGGGTCTTGAAGAAAAATATATATTACAGGCTTAACATGGAAATGCAAAAATAAGTAGGTAAGAGGGTGGGGTAGAGCATGTGAGTTCTTGCACAGGTATGCTAGTATAGATTTCTTCTTGTTTTGCCTCACTATTCTATGTAAGAAGTTCATTTCTATTGCAATTGTTTTTGTGTCTACTTTAGTGTTACTTGATATGCTTTCCATTCCATATCTAAAAGTTGGTATATATACAGTATTGTTTATTAGTAATTGTGTTTTAGCATAACTTTCATGTGTAAGACATTTTTATTTATTAGGTAGTACCTTGGTAGTGCCTTCTTGATTCGATCTTCTGTGAATCTGATCTTCATATGCAGTCATTGTAGTTTGAGCAGACTCGAAACAATAACATTGAATTTTTTTCTTTCACATAAGGGTTAAATGTCACATGGGGCTAGGTGTGGACTAGGATGGATGAGACAGTGTTTTAACCCTTGATTCTGTCAGAAATTCACTTGTTGCTGTCTGTGTGGGATGAGGCGCTGTCATGGTGGAGCAGGATTCAACGCAAGCCTGATTTTGGATGGTTATTTCGCAGCTCTTCAGACAATCTGGACCAGCAAATTGTGGTGTACCATCTAGCACTGACTGTCTTTTGGTCGAGTGGCACTATCATAATATGGCCACTGACAAAGAAGAAATCATCTTGCCAAAACTTCTGGATTTTCTCACTTTCATTGGGGAATTCTCATCTGGGAAGACCCACACTGATGACTGCCATTTCAGTTCTGGATGAAATTGATAAATCCAGCTTTCATCACCACTCACGATGTTAAAAATGTTTTTTGATTTTTCTCCATTGAACTTATCCAGGATCTCATGGCACCAATCCACTCGCACCCTTTTTTGTTCATTTGACAGATTGTGAGGGACCCAGTGACAGCACAGCTTCCTCACATAAAAGCTTTTCTTTCAGAATGTGTCTGACTGCTGCTGATCCAATATTTAATGCTTCCTGAATCTGTGTACATCCAGGGTTATCCCTTAGCAAATGTTCCACTTGCAGCACATTTTCACCCATTGTTGCTGCGTTGGGCCTGCCAGAAAGGTCTTCATCTTCTAGATAGCCCCTTCCCCTCATGAATTCGGCAAACCATCGATAGAGAGTGGCTCGTGAAGAACAACCATTGCGAAACGGACATACAAAATCATAGCTTTGAAATGCTCTTTCGTCAGGTTGATACTTACTGCCAGAGGAACAACAATTAATTTAACACAAATAGCTCTGCTGAGTTAATCAATTACCCGAGCGTAATCAACCTTGTATGAGCTTGTTACTTAAAGTTTCACCTAACAATGGAAATAGTCTCATTGTTGTTCATTCTCAAAACTTTTGGAGTGACATACGTCTTTTTGTCTGTTCAATCATTAGCCCCATAAAATTTCCTTCCTTTTATCTTTATCTTTTACTGTGCAAAAACTTCTTTGCTTTTGTCCTTCTTGCTGAATATGTCAATTAAAAGAATAATACAATACAGAATGGGGACATGTCGAAAAGATGGTTCTTGCAATGTTCAATGTTGGGAGTAATGTGAAATTTCTAAAGGCTGTGGCATTGTGTGCTAGATTTTATTGTGTGAAGTTGAGTTTTAATGTTCTTTAAAACAGTTTTGTAAAACTTATTTATGAAGAAAGGGCATTATCTTTATCTAAAGACATGAATTTAGAAGAACATTAAGGCAGAAAGAAGATTAATCTCAAACTTAGAAAAAGGAATGTTATTAAGAAACCTAGATTACATGGACAAAGTTTTTGTTAATTCTAAAGGAGCAATGATTGCAGAAAGGTAGGTGAAAATTGTAAATGTTGTTTGAAATGTTTTGAGGCCCTATGTCTTAATCCAGAAGAGACTTTAAGTTATTTCAATAATTTGGACACCGTGGATATTGAAGACACTTACTAGCAAGGGCTTATACATCAAGTCCTGTTTCTAGTGATGAAAATCATGAACTATAAGCACATCATTAGTATCAAGGCAGCATTAAACATGAAGGAAGATGCTATTTACAAAGATGGCAAGAGAATAACTGAACATGCCCCAGGGAACTGTGTCTAGTAGTTAATTTTACAAAACTTCATTTGTTGCGATGTTCAAGCTATAGCGCCCACTTTTCATCTAATCAATCAAATGAATCTGAATCCAATCAAATTAATCATTAGTTCAAAATAAAATATAAACATAAATAAAATAACCTTCATTTTAATCTCATTCTTATCTGTATCTTAATCTCATTCATAATACCTTTGTGTTATCAATTAGCACTTAATGAAAAATTGTTCTCTGAAACATCTGTAATTTAATTGTTCATCAATGAGGAAACCATGTTAATCAATTAAAACAAATTTCTTAAGAAATTACCAGCAATATTGTAACCACCATATTTTGCATTTGTGTGCAAAACTACATGGAAATATGAATATGAGTTAAATGTGAATACAACTTTTGTAAGGTAAGTGGTTACATAAAACTGATGAAACAGATTGTTTTATGAAGGTGCTGAGGTTCTTAAATTTAAGTGGAGTTAAAATAACTTACCCTAACTTCTGTCAATGAGATTCATATTTCAATAACAATGGTCAATTTATTGTTATTTTTATTCTCCCTATATCAATATATAATGTAAGTGGATGTTGTTTTCTTAAAAGACAAGGAAATGAGAAAAAAAAAAAGGAGACATTCATATTTAAACAATGGCAAGAAGAAATTACAAAACACTTTTTTAAAAAAGTCAATATATTTTCTGGTCCACAAGTCCACGAGTTACAAGATTAGCTCAATATATTACTGAGTAGTCATGAAAATACCGAAGAATAATATCTTCTGAATGAAAAAATGTTCACAGATTCATATGATGTGAAGTTGAGATGAGAGGAGAAAATAAAAATTTTTTTTCATAATGCTTCTCATGAAATGTTTGTGACTCATTTGCTTTTACCAGTAGCACGAGATCTCAGAGATTTCTTCGTGTTTTGATCTACCTCTGGTAGTTCATCATCCTCAATGTTACGTTTGTCTACAAGGACAGAAAGAGCAGTTCATTAAGAACAGACTAAGAATTGCAGTAAACATCAATTACAGAACCTTGTTTCCAAGCAAAACATTCAGAAGAAAAGCATTACAAACATGACTATTAATTACAAAGAAATTAACTGAAAAATACAAAACATACAAATCAAAAATGAAGTGTCACATTAACGCTGAATAACGACAACTCTATAATACTACAAAATAATATGGCTATCTCAACTCAAGAGAATGTACAGTTTACATGAATGTAAGATGATGGGTAAGGCATTGTAATCGCAAAGAATGAACAAGTCATCTCCACTGTGGTAACAGGGATTCCTAGAATCTTTGAGGTCAAACAAAGCAGCTGAAGACTTAGGTACCCAGAAGGATCAACCACCTTGGAAACACAAAATAAGTGAAAGCAATGACTCACTAAAATAAATGTAACTAATTTTCTATAAGAAAAAAGCACAGAATCTAAAATTGATCTGGAGCTCCTCTAACACATACTCGTTTTTAGCTATTGAAAAAATGTTGACAGAAAATTCAGGAACCTTAAGATTTGAAATAAAAATCAGAAGTGTTTCTTAGAATTCAAAGAGTTTATTTCTTTCTTCCTTGACATTTAACTATTTACAAATTATTTAAATCATTATCATATAAAAACTGGGGGAACAAATCAGAAGCACTAATTTTCTGAATGCCAATTTTATTTTATATTATTTTCAACAACTGACTCCCAGACCAGATATATAGAAGATCAACATTTATATGTTTTGAGACATCAGAATTTGAACTTTAATCTGCTTTAGCAAAAAGTTACATTTATTATCAGGAGAAAGGAAAGACTTTATTACATGGTGTTCATGATGAAAAGAAATGAAGGAAAAGTAGTGTTAAAGGAATTGTAAAATGATTGCACAGCAACTTAATTCTAATTTGCACATCTATTATATAGCAATAAACATAATGATTACACACTTTTTCTCAAAAAAACTTCTATCCTTTTTTGCAGCAGGAGATACAGTTATTGTAAGTGATAACAAAACATTCAGAGCAAAAACCAATTAACTAGTCACTAACAACACTTCTAATAATGAAACAGCCAATTTGAATGCTTATATTCATGCATGGAGGGAATGGAGGGAGAAAAAAGAAAGAAAAAAAAATAAAGGAAAGGGAAGGGTAGTGGTAAATTATAAAATATTTCATATAAACATTTCCATTACCTACAATACTTACAGGAAATTTAACCTTTTCATAATAAAATACTCTCCTTAAACATCACTGTCCATTAATCAATTACAACTCTTCTCTCTCACGTCTACTAAATTAAGACTGATCCTATTTCTACAACAATCTTCATAAACTACAAATGACTTAGAAAAAACACAAGAATAATGGTAACAAATTTAAGCAAATGCTTCATGCCATATCATCAAACCGTGTCAATGTTCAAATATATTACACAAAATAATGTTATTGAAGTATAAAAATATTACAAACAGCTTAAAAAGAGATTTTATAAAAATGCAACATCAGTCTGTCTACATACTTTTAGATTCATCCTTCTTCTTTTTGGAAGCAGATTTCTTATCTTGACGTGGTTTGCGAACAGCAGGTTGAGCTGCAGTGAGTTCCCGCCTTCTCTTTAAGTGGAATGTAATGAAATTCCACATCAACCATGCTTGGAGTCCAAACACAGCACCAAGGGCACTTATTCTAAAAACATTGATTACAATGTTAAAGAATAAGAACTATAAAAAATTAAGGATATTTTGGCACTTCCTCACTTATAAATAGATAATCTTATTAAATTACCAAATAATAAGCTATGCCATATAGTGAAAAGACAAAAAGCAAAAAGGTATGTACTGATACTTTAGAAATACCTGATGGCTTGAGTGTTGAAATTTCCAGTGGCCAAATCCAAACCCTGATTTTCACTGAGCGATAATCCATACCAGAATGTGAGCACCGATAAGATAATAGACCCAAGTCGGACCCAAACAAATACCACATTGGCCAAGTGATATCCCACTATAAATGAAGTTTTTTTTATGAATTTGCATTCCAATGGAAATTGTTTTAGAGAAAAATTAATACCCTTTACATACTTTTACTTCCATTTTCAGCCTTGTCAGCAAAGTAAAGGAGGCGTGCAGCATGGAACAATCCTTCTGATGCATAGTGCAAAACTAACAAACAAATACCCACACGAGTAAAACTGTAAAAAAGAAAATGTGAGATGACACCACATAAAAATATCAATAAATTTATCCATACATTGTTATATATTGTTATAATAAGCAGTACAGAACTGCAATGCTTTCATATAAATTGACTTCATTAATATAAAATGACTTTTGTAGTTTCCATTTTTATTTCACATTTACGTAGTTTTTTACCAGAAGATCAAGTTAAATAAATTAAGTTTTCACTTAAAAAGAATTTAATAGAATTATAACAATTTCTTCGACTAAATGCCGTGTTTATGTTCATTTCTAATGAACATAAATGATGTAATTCCAGAAACATATGTATCTTCTTCTTTAAAAAGATATAAACAGACTTATGAAAAAAATGCTGAGATGTAATGAAAACTACACATTAACTACTTACTTCAACAAGTAAGAAGCCAGAACATAAAAAAGGGCTAACGTAGCATATTGTATGCGAGCAGGCATTTCTTCTCTTTTAATTTTTTGAAAATACAATTCAGGATAGCAATGTAACCAATACGCAAGTTGCACAATAAAGAAAAATTTGGACATGAAAACCATTTGGTGATGAGGATAACCTTCCCATAAAGAAGAAATATCAAGTAAATAATTCTCTCTGAAACAGAAAAAAAAAAATACAAATAATAGTTTATTGTTTAACAATTAATACTGCATGCCAACAATGTTTGCAATAATAATATGCAACCAATTACCTGAAAATAACATCACCACCCCACAGCACAGACATAACATAAAACACCAACAGTTGACCTGATTCATTAAATTTGCTGTGTTTCACCTTTGAAAGATGAAGTTTGCGACTGATTTTCTAAAGAAAATAGAAAACATGTTTATGATGTTTTTTCATAAAATTGAAACACATAAATGCAACTTTCTAATAAGAATATTTCTTTAGAAAACTGTACAAGCAAAGCATTTATAAGATTTCCCCATTTGTGAATTAAAAACTTACACTCGAAACTTGATTTTGCCCTACAATTGATATTTATTAATATCCACTATAATGTTCTCCTAAAATAAAATAAGTGAAACATCAAATTGTGCCCAAAATTTCTGGAAGTTAGGGAATAGTCATAACATACACTTCAGACCTTTCAGTGATGGTTCAGTTTTGCCCAGAGTATATAATCACAAATTTAGTTAAGGTAAAGTTTAAAATCAAAAAACTCTATCAGAGATGAAGAAAGCCTTTTTTTTAATCCCCTCCAAAATGTTTACCGTTTAAAGTTTAAATATTACCTCTAGTCTCATTATGCTCTTTTGAAGTTACTGTTTTTTGTAATTTGAAATTGTCTCCATGTATTATATCATGTTCTTTGAAAGAATTATTCAACCCCACAAACATTTTCAACAATTACAAGTATTAGAAAAAGCAAGAGTACAAAACAGGAGGCATCATGAAATAATTGCAAAAAGTAATGGAAGATATGACGAGACATATGGTGCTCATGAAGAAAAGAAGACCGTGCAGGGTAATAATTAGACTGAGAAGGATAAGTAGTCTGAAAACCAATATCAACTGAACCTTTAACAAAACTTGTTTTTTGAATGAAGTCAAGAACAATTTCACATTAAATGTTATTACGTAACAAGTGATTGTACAATAATAACTATGGAAAATGGTGAAAGGCAAGGCATGAGATATGGTCCTGGCAGTGTTCTATGAATTAGTTAGGTTTTCTGAAAAAAAAAACAAAAAACAACACACCAATAACAATCATTATTTCTCCCCCTTATCATTTGTATTAAAAGACTAAGCAGAAATTCTTTGTAACAATATTGTCACAGTTTTATATAAAATAAAGCTTTCTGAACAGTTTTATGCTTATATCTACAGAATGTCAAAATCTTTTTTGCATTTTCTTTTTATTCAAGGTTCTAACATTCCAACTGAATGATGTTTGACTTCACTCCAAAAAGATTTGAAAATGCTCTCTTATGGTATTCAACTTCCAGGAATTGATATATTTTATAGCAAAAGGCTTGTCAACTTACATCAAGAACATATTCTTGAATAATAGCATGCATAACAATGCATATCAAGTAGTAAAAGAAAACTGCACAGATGTCTTTCCATCCATATGTGTAGTATGTGACATCTGCATTTTCTGGCAGTGTAGCTTCTGGTTCCTTAGTTACATTATGATGTACAGCAATAAACATATATGCAAAAGGAGATGTTACCTAAAAGAAATAATAATAAATTACTGAAGTCATAAGACAATTTTGTTGGGCTGTCCCAAACCCGAAATAGAAGGGTAAAAAGTGAAAACATAAATTTCTGTGGATTTTTTTCTAAATACACTTGCAAATAGCATGGAATAGGATTAAATATTTTTATTCTTTCTCTCTTTTTAAAACGACATGTACAAAACGTAACAGCTGGCTAGGTGAAAAATAACAATTAAAATACCATCATTTCTCAATAAAAGCTTACCGCCCATTTGACAGATTCACAATATAATATGCGGTACATATACAAAATCATAACTCACTTGAATCATAAGTCCAATAACAAAAACCATAGCAATGCACGACACAATATCGGCGTGATTCTGAATGACAAATTCATGACTTAAAATTGGTGGATTTTTACTAGACGATTTTCTTCCTTTGATAGCCATTTTTAGCACTATTAAACGAACAAGCTACGTTTTATCTGAATAAAACGTTAAACACTCTTCTTCTCACGCGTTTTGTAATAAGAAACTCGACAGCTGTCCTGTCCACGCCTCCTTCCCGGCGACGGCGAGAGACGGGACACGGAGACAGCAAGTTGCCGACGTTGGCGACCTGAATCGGAGGGGGGCCGAGTTCGACGTGAAAATTACAGACGTAAACAACGGAAGCTCGTTGTCAATGCGTTGGCACTACTCGAAACAACAGACACACAAATTGCACAAAATATTTATTGCACGACAATTTTACGGCAAATTTTGCATTGAATAATTGATTGGAATGAAGAAACGAGCATGCTTTCTAAAAAAAGAAAAAAGTAGACACGTTTTAGCTTTAATCTTTGTATGTTGTATAGGAAGCGGTATAAATTCCAAAATGACAAATAGGAACAATCTGTTAACGATTGGAAATAATTTAAAAAAATGTTGCTGGTTAATTCTGGCATTGAGATTACATTACAATACCCGAAAGAAATTATAAAATTAAATAGATAAATAAAATACATTTTAGAATAATCACTATTCTCGAAGTTATCTGCCATGAAAATAATCGCATAATACTTTTTTTTGTAAATTTTGACAATTTCTAAAAAAAATGTTTCTCAACATGCTCATAGGCAAAATAATTCCATTTACTTAAGAGACAAATGGTACAAATGTTATGATGTGTGTAATAATATACTATGATGTATGATAGACCTTTTATGGAGCATCACAAACACCATTTTGAGATTCAGATTTCTGTACCAAACATATCTCTCTGTAAAGAAACAAATCATGCCAAACATGAGCAAAATTAGGATCTATAATATGCATTTTTATAAAGCACTGTTTATTTTGAGGATTCAAGTAGATATACCCATTATCAAAATGAGAATATTATGTCAAAGGTCAAAGAGAATCTAATGTGTTACCAAATATTTCAGACTATCTCCTGGTACAGGACAAGACAATCTCTTTGACACAATTTTTAACATTAAAAAAGTTTGTAAGCAAATATATTAATTACAAGGCGATGTTTCAATATAATTAACGCTAAAAGAATATCTATGTATCTAAAGGTGTTTGTAAGTTATATTATATTCTCTAGATTTTCAGAGTTAATAAAATGAGAGCTGCTGGTGTTGGAATCATTCACATTGTTCAACATCTAAAACTTGCACCTGCAAGAGTTAAGAAGGCATTTTTGACATCTCAAGTCAATCAGATGAAGAGTTTTAGTGCAACACCTCAATTTTATGTTAGTGCACAAATAAGTGAAGTGATGACAGAATAGTTCAATACAATTCTAATTATGATGTAAAGTAAACAATTTCCAGTTTCAGATTTCAAAAATTCACAACAAAGAAAAAGTATTCTCTGAAAATGAAATGATACATGTAGTAAATGAAAATGGCAATTATATGAAATATCCATGGTTGTGGCTACGTGATAATTGCCAATGTAAAATATGTTTTAACCCACAAATGCAATCTCGTACTATTGATTGGAAATATTTTGATACTTCTGTCCATCCAAAATCATACACGGTAAGTTTTGAATTTTTATGTTCTAAACAAGCAAAGTAATATTTTCATTTCATTTTATTTTTAAAGAACTCTGATATTTAGAGAAGCAATGATTTGGTGAAAATAACATGGTCTGATGAGCATGAGAGTCAATATTCACTGAAATGGTTGCAAGAGAGAGAGTTTGTACCTGCTACTCAAGAGAAATGGTTATCACAAGTTTATCGATTAACCCAAGTTCCGTGGAACGCTGCAGATTTTTCACAGGTTCTTAAAAGATTTCAGTACAACAACCTCATAGAAAGGTGAATGCAATAATCATTATAAAATGGGATTTTGAGGAATGCAGAAATGAAAACAATTTCTCTTTTCAGTGATGAACAATTGTTGCAGTGGCTTGAGAGCCTAGCGGTATATGGAATTGCAATTATAGAAGGCACACCTAAGAGAGAAGACCAACTGCAGAAGTTAGCTAATAGGGTTGGATTTATCAAAAAAACTCATTATGGGTATGTTATTTGATTTATTTAGCCTAAAAGATAGTAAAATCAGTTCGTAACATATTAGAGAGAAGTATCACGTTTTCTTGAGCTCCAGAACCTCTTCCAAACATTTTACTGTAAATAGTTGGATGATTAATAAGTTTCAAAAAAAGAGAAGTTAGAAACCTTTGAAAACTACACATTTTTGCTCCTGAGTTATAGAAAACTTATTTGCTTTGATAAAGAAACTAGAGACTTACATTTTTTTAAATTTATTATTAATAATCATAATCATAATAATAATAATTTTCTTCCCTCCCTCTGACGAAAACCCTCAGTACATTCATGATCATACATATAAATGTGAGTACATATGGCCAGAAGTTCTTCTTATGAGGTATCTATATTTTCTCATCAGTCTCATTCTTATTTCTAATAAAAATTATGCCTTTCATTTAATAGTACAAGTTAAGGTTGTAAATGTTTATTTTATTCAGCCAAGTATGTCATTTATTTGAATATCTTGTCTAATAATAGACTTTTTTCCTTTTTGAAGTGAAGAATTTGTGGTACGAAATAAACCTGACACAACTAATTTGGCATACCTTGCTGTACCCCTGCAAATGCATACAGACATGCCATATTATGATTACAAACCAGGGGTAAGATATAATTATCCTTTATATAAGTAATACTAATTTTCATTTACATTAGCAATAAGTGCCTATATTTTTTAATGTGCCACATTTGAATCAGGTTAATATGCTTCACTGCATGGAGCAAACAACAGAAGGTGGAGAGAATCAATTTGTAGACTGCTTGTATCTCAGTCGGTTGTTGAAAGAAACTCAACCAGATATCTACAAAACATTATCAACAGTGCCTGTGGACTGGTCAGATATTGGAGAAGAGAAAAGGGATGCATTTCACACTCTTTATCGAGCACCTATTATTTGGTAGCAAAATAATAACATTATGTGATTGCTTATTCTTATTATTTCCAGTGTGTCCACTTAGAATAATATTCTATTATTTATAATTTGCAGTGAAGATAAATTTGGACAATTTTTTCGAGTCAATTACAATCAATGGCAACGGGATTCCCATTTTAATGTTCCATTGGAAGATGCCATTTCTTGGTATAAGGCTAATGCAATTTTCACAAAAGCCCTTTATGACCAAAAGAACATGGTTCAACTGAAAACCAGTCCCGGTGAGAAAATGTGTCATTGTTACTTATTGTAATATTGGTATGATAATAGACATGTAATGGTAAAATAATCTTCACTAATACATTATTTCAGGAGAAATTGTTACTTTTGATAATATACGACTAGTTCATGGAAGAAGTGGATACTCTGATTCAGCAAATAATGAGCGTTACATTATTGGCTCATATTTGGATTGGGATATTGTCCACTCACGTATTCGTATACTAAGAAAGGAATTTACCAAGAGCTGAATGATATATGTTATGGTCCTGATCTGCTATACATGGAATGTTTTAAGTTGCATTAAAAAAGTACTTTCATTAAGATATAAGCTGTTCTTCTGGTTCAGAAAGTGTATGAAATAAATATTTTTAAAAAATAGAAATGTTTTTCTTATGAATTCTTCTCCAGTCAGGTTCTGGCATAGTGACCTTCAGATCAGTTTGGTGGTTTAAACATGGAATCAAAGGTCACTGTGCCTCCCCACTTCTTGTCAACAAAATTTATCTTAAGGTCAATCTTATTTATGAATGTGATAATTACAACGTTACAAGTCACAGTAAGCTGCTGTGAACCAGGATTCTTTTTGGATAGTTTTAGTGACTTTACTAGAAATACCTTGATTAAACTACTGTGATGAAAAGATAATAATGCTTCATTATTGTTCACTTAACATTTCAAATGTAATCAAGGTTCATTTATTTGCTATTTAGTTTATCATTTGATTCAATTATTATTGTAGGTGAGTAATTTTATTTTGGTAAATTTAAATTCTTTGTTTGTGTTAATTAAAATTCAGATTTTCATTTATATATTTAAATAATAACAAATAAATTATTACATAGTTCATATGTGTTTGGCTTTAATAAGTTGTAGGTTTCTTCAGTGTATTCAAAAGGCATAATTTTGAAGTGAATTTTAACTGACTTTTTTTTGTATATTATTTTTTATTTATTGCATGGTGCAATTTATGGTGTTTTCAATAGGTTTCAGATTATAATGTTAACGAGATGATGAATGCTACATTCATTCAAATTGTTTCATTAGCTTCTACAAATACTACAATAAGAAAATTACCGCAAATTTACAGGAAAAATTATGTTTCAAATTTACCTAAAATGTTAGTAAAATGTTTACACAATGGAATCATCTCACAGCCTCACTCACTTCAGGTACGTTTCAAGGAAGATTTTTTATTGTAGAATCCCTATAATAATACTCTCTGGTAGAATCAGAATAACTGAAGGCTCATTTTGATGACTGCCACACAAAATAAAACCAAATTCTAATTTGCACTATTACTTCATCTTAACTGCCTAACAACATTATTTCATCATAACTGCTATTCTATCACAACACAATACTTTTTGATCACAAATAATTGAAAAATTAACCTATGAAATTAGCAGTATATGGAGATTAAGTCTTTCATTTTCTTTATCTTTTACAAATTAATGAAATTCGCTTTAAAGAATTTATTTTGGCACCTGAATGTATAATAAAAGCTGCAGAAAAGTTTTTGAATTACAAAACTTTTCTCTTGTCCCAGTCACTTTAGGGGGTCACAATGCTACATCTCTTCCAGATTAATTTGGCTGTACATTTGACCCACATCTAAAAAATCATTATACCCAACAGTGTATAAATTTAAGAGCAGCTTGGTGAAATTAATTTAATTAATTGAAAGCAAATTTATATTTTTTGGACAGTTTTAAAATTTTCAGAAGTTCGAAGTTAAATTGAAAATTTTAATACTATTTTTCATTACACATTTACACAGAAATAAAAAAATAAGAAAGCCTCTTGACTTACTATTTAGAAAATATTCATTATTACATATGCCTTCACAGTCATCTATGTGTAGGCATTTGATAAGGTAAAGAGAAATAAACTCTGGAATATCATCTAAAACAGAAGATACCCAAATCACCCTACACACATAATTATGAATCTGTATAAGAACAATTCAATAATGACAGATGTATATGGTGACAAAACAGAAACACAGAGCTCCAGCTGCTGCTAATGAACATGCTGCAGAATAGATATGTTAATACTTTTATGTTTGCTAATGACCAAGTCCTTCTGCATAGAACAGGTTGGGCACTTTAAATACCAAGGTTGAAATATATCATTCGATAAAGATGAAGATATTAGTAATAAGTAGACATCGGATGTTTAGGAAAATGCCTATTTTATTCTAATGAAAATATTTACAGGCAATTAATATATGTGAATGAATTACGGAAAATTAAATATTCTGATGAATTTTTATTTTGCCTTTTTTCCCTGTTTTTGGTCTTTTATGATATAAATGCCTTTTTAGATATATTTTTCCTTTTTAAATGCTTTATTAAAATGTATGTATTTTTCTTTCATGTCTTGGTTTCAAAAGCACATTTAAATCATTTTCAGTTCTACTAATTACATTAATTGGTACTGATCTCTCTTATTTTTTTGTGAAATATATTTGTGCTTTTTTCCTCCAATTTTAAGTTTTTATTGCCTTTTTGGTGCCTAAAAGTAGGTTTTTAGGCACCAAAAAAGAAAAGATACACAAATAAAGTTCTTCAAGGTAATGGCAGTCTCCACTTTCATCTGTGGTTCTGGGTCTTGGGATATAGAGAGAAGAACTGAGTAAGAGTACAAGCCTCAGAAATGGCCTTTCTGAGGTTGGTTAAAAGATTCAAGACTCAACAAGACAGAGAGCGATAATGTAAGGAAAGAATTAAATATCTTTTACTTAACATCTCAGACCAAAAATAACAGAGATAAATGGCATAAACATCTTGAAAGAATGACAAATGCTAGATTGTCAAAAGGCTCTGGCAAGAGAGATCTTAGTTGTCCAAGAAGATGGGTGGAGAAACTGGAACATGCTCAAGCCTAATACCTGAAGAATGTTAATTATTACTATATTATCATTCTATAAAATGTATTAAATGGTGTCATTTTTCAGAAATCAACAATAAAGTTAAACCTAAAAAACCTGTCAACTCTTCACCATGAAAAGTAAATAAAACATTTTTGCCGGGTAAAAGTTATGAGATAAAGCTCTGCAGTGCATGCAACATTACAGAATGAACATTCTTCTACAATTTAGTCAAAACCCTAATCTTTTAGATGGAATAAAAAAAATATATATATAACCTAAATAGTAGATGCATACCAAGAATGATTGCTATTTTGACATATGCAGATGAAGGGAAAAACGAATTACACTTGAATGGAATACATTAAAAAAGGAAATTTTACAATGATATTTACGTCATTTTATTCAGAAAACTTTAAATATTAAGAAAATGTTAAAATAAAGAAAAAGCCAAACATGTACATTTTTGCTTTATGATTCCCCAGCTCCTGGGAGATTTTGGTACTTAATAAAAATTTCCTGAATGGTTACATCTACATTTCCTGCAATGAGGATGTAGATTTTCTCCTTGCCATTAATTCTGGCCACACAATCATTCACTTTTAAAAATCAGTAAATCTATTGTTTAACAAAATCTTCTTTCACTCTTATTAAAGAACTTCTTTATTGGGGTTGGGCATTTTATTGTAAATATACATTTTAAAATATATTTTTACTCTGTTTTTATTGAAGTTTTACAGTTGAATAATTGTTGCTTGTTTTGGTACTAATATTGCAGAATAACAATGATATAAAAGCAAAAGTAAGTTCCATTGATGAAGTAATTCAAGTTCAAAGTGCAGATGGAAATGTACTGAAATATCCTTGGATATGGCTACGAGATAATTGTCAATGTTCTTCATGCTTTAATCCCAAACTACAGTCACGAACTATTGATTGGCGCACTTTTGATATTTCTGTTAATCCTAAATCACTTAATGTAAGTTCATTATTTTAATTATGAATCTACTCTATTTGTGAAAGTAACAATTGAGGAGGGGCAAAACTGTTGTTTAGATCAATAACAATATTTTGAGCATCCAATGGTCTGATGGCCACTACAGTGAGTTTACACTAAAATGGCTACATGAAAGAAGTTTTACCAAAGATAACCAAGAAAAATGGTTAAATGATGTTTATAGACTTCCAAAAATTCCTTGGTCTGCAGCTGACTTTCCCAGAGTTTTGAAGAAATTTGATTATTCTGATGTAATACAGAGGTTTGAAAAACTTTATCATACTTAGTAGATTGCTAATATGGAAAACAGTATAGATTGTGTCACCAAATAAAGATTTCTTTTAATAGTGATTCATATTTATATGAATGGCTGAAAGCATTGGCAGAATATGGAGTGGCAATAGTGGAGAATACACCCATTCAAGAAGATCAGTTGCGTAAATTAGCTAATCGTGTCTCCTTCATTAAACGAACACATTATGGGTAAGTAAAACACTTCAATGGTAATGTTAATTGCTTTGTGAACAATGTCTCAAAAATCATTTTTGTGAAATTTTTGCAATTTCTTTTATTTCTCCTAATAACTCGGTTTTCTTCTTCAGTTATAAATTAATACACTGATGGACAGCACTTTAACAAGACTTCTGTACTGAGCCAAACATTCACCCTTGCACATCAAATATTGTCAAATATTTGTTTGTTATCCACAGTTACATATTCTGTCCCCATCTAGCTGAAATTGAAGTGCAGTAAGTGACAAGTAATTGGCTTTGTGTCTGGAATACAATGACAATGATATAATATTTGTTGTGTCTGTGACTTCAAGAGAGACCTCACTGCCCTCTAAAAATAATGGGAATTTCAAAACATAATTTAGTTTTCAATTTGCTTTTAAAAGTAAAAATTAAAATTGCACAATATTTACCTATACATTATATTATTCATCTTACTACAGCAAAACCTGTATTTAGCAACCATTGTTGGTTCTGTGACAAAAGTGGTCTTTTACAGGGGTGATTGTTCCATACTATTATTAGTAGATGTTGGATGTTGAGGAAAGTGCCTAATATTGTGTGTTTATACAAAGTTTTTGTATGTGAGCATGAATTATGAAAAATGAAACATACTGATGTTTTATTTTGCCTTTTTGACAGAAATGGCTTTTTAAAATTATTTACTATATTTTTAAATGCATTTAAAAATATTTAATCAAATTCTCTTGGGTAAAAATAAACATTTAAATTATTTTCAGTTTTAGTACTCCCAATAGTTGTCTATTAGTAATGACTATCCATTTTCTAGTGTAAACTCAATATGTTATGTGGGTATGCATTACACATTCTATATCTTAGGAGCTTAAAACCTCTCTTGTCTTTCCTTTCACTTCTTCGCACAATAAAAAATTAACAATCAAACACACACACACACACACACACACACACAATTTAAAAAACTTCCAGCAATGGATTTTAGGTGAGCACTGGGTTCAGTTTCCAGATGCAACACAAACACTTGTGAGTTAGGGGACAAGTTGATAACCGTGACTTCTGACAATGATATTCTACCACACCACATGTTCTCCCAGGAAGGTAAGGTAAGGAAGGCACAGTTACTTCAAAGAATGAAACTTTAGATTACTTTCATTTCTACAGTCTCTTTGAAAGACCGAAACTGAAATGGAGCGAGCAACCTTGATACCACATCAATGGCAAATGTTTATTGTTACATCATTCCTTGATCTCCCAACCCTCCAAATTCCTTGAGAATGAAGCTGAAGCATAGGTCATGTCGCGTAAATGTTTTTTAACAATGTTACCAATTTTCATTTTAACTACTTAAATTTGTTGTATTGTATGATTACAATTTTTCTGAAAGTAAAAAGGGTAAATTAAAAAAATTGCTATTAAGCGACTGGTCAGAGGTTGGGGTAAGGGGTGGCCTGTTAACAGGGGTATAATCTGCATAGAGTATATGGGTTTTGAGCCTTGTGAGGGGGTGACCTTTCAGGGAGGTTTCTCTAACATATAGTGTTAAATTCTTCTTCAAATTGTAACATAATTTTGAACATTGTAATAATCTTCTTGGGACGTGAACTTTATTGTTAAGAGCTTTAATTCACTCAAGTTTATTGTCCTTACTACATTGTAAGTTGTTTTTCTTTATCTTTTTAGTACAATTACACATTTTTAAGAGTATGAGTTCCCTACGGTGCAATACATGTAGAGGGGCAAACATCAATGCTACAAGATTTGAGGCACTGAGTTGACATACACTTTGATTATCTAGGTGACCTGGGACAACAGGACATTCTATATAAGGCAAAATTTGTATAGTATATATCAAATATAGTGTTTCAAATTACATAAAATAAACTTTCTTATAATATACATTCTAATATGTTTTATGGGAGGAAATGCCCACGCTAGTGCTTGTAAGTAATCTAAATGAGGTAGGCCAGTGTTCAGGCCGAATGATGGCAGCCCCACAATGGACACTCGGAGGTATAGACCAATAACCAGTACTCTCTTAAATAAATATATTAAAGAAACCAAAGCAAAGAATGACTGGACTACTTAGTTGAAGACTTTTGGCATGAAAAGGACAACACAAATTGGAATACATTTTATACACTCGATTAACATTTTTTTTGGTTCTTTTTCAAAGAATTTTCTGTAATGTTCTTCTTGTTTGTTAAATATAGTGTACTCTAGATCTCCCCCTGCCATTTATTCCCTCCACGTTCCTTCTATGCATTTATCTTGACTAACTTCATACCTAATGTTCTATCCTTCTAAACCTTCACACATATCTTTATGCCCCACATTATCTGTATCAAGCTCCCCAGATTCTGATACCTACCCTTAATTCTTGCATTTTTCACCTATCTACACCTTCAATATATTTTTAAAGAATCATATTTTAAATCTGTAGTTTTTTTCTAGTAATCTAAACTTCATCTTTAATGTTTTTTTGTTACTTCATATGCAAGTCTATACTATTTTCTCAGTCCATTTTCAAGATTTTAAAGAATTTCAATAAACAAATCCTATTCTCATTTAATTCATCCTACTCATTATTTTATCTGGCACATAAAAACAATTTACTTCTTAAATAATAAACTTAATTTCACCATTCCTTAAGTCTCATTATTTTGTAGTAATAGCACTGTATAAGAGTGATCTCTATCCCAAATACTTTTCACATTGAGTTTTCATTCAAGTATGTTCATTCTCATAAACATACAATTTTACAAGTTGAAATAGCAAATAATTGTTTTGGAATTGAACAAATACCAATATCTTTTATTATTATTATTTTTTTTATTATTATTGTTACTCCTATCCAACTCATTCCTTTACTTTACACTTCAAACATTACATTTTCAGATTCATAACATTTTTTTGTTACAGAGAGGAATTTGAGGTTCGCAATAAACCAGATACAACAAATGTGGCATATCTCTCTACACCTCTTCAGATGCATGCAGATCTTCCTTACTATGAATACAAACCTGGAGTAGGAGTTTATATTGTTAACATTCTATTTAAATAATGTATTCATAATTCAGCAAATTGTAGCTAATTACAAAAAATATATATTACAGGTAAATCTGTTACATTGCCTTGTACAAACTACAGGAGAGGGAGGAGATAATCTACTGACTGACTGTCTACATGTGAGCAAGATATTGAAGGAATTTCACCCAGAAGTCTATAAAATTTTGTCCACCACATTGGTTGAGTGGTCAGATATTGGTGAAGAGAGAGGAATGAAATTTTTTAGTTTATTCCGATCTCCAGCAATATGGTAAAAGAAATGTTTAATAGTCAACAGAAATTCATTGGCAGAGGCAATACCTACATAAGAATAAAGACAAAAGTTGTGAATTATTACAAAGGAATTAAAAGAAATGTTTTGAAACAGAATTGTACATATCTGAATTTTTACATTGGAGAGTGGTGAATGGGCTTCAATTACACAGTATGCTATTAAAATTATAGTATATTATCTTATTATTATTGGATGATATTATAAACATTCCTGATTAAGAATATTAGCATGAGCTAAGCAGCATATTTTACTTGAAAAATCTTAAAGTAAAAAGAAACAATATATTTTCTGAAATATTTTCAGAAGGAAAATAATCATTTTCAGGGTGGTGCGGTGCAATTTCATACATTGAAAAATGCAGGAGTAGAGTATTAACATTTCATAAAATATTAAGTTAACAAATAAAGTGTACTATTTCTCTTTTTCTTAATAAATTTAAAATTTATTAAAAAAAATCATTGGGAAAATAGATAATTCTATAAAAAATAAATAGGGCTGATAATAATACAGTATACACTGTACATTTTTAAAATGTAATAAACTTACTGGTGATACTGATAAAAACAAATCCAACATTCAATAAATAACAATTTATTAAAAAATAATAAAAATGAATTAATAAGGTAAACATTCTACTATTCACTACGAACTAAAAATGTCTTGCACAACTCAAAGTTATCTCTCCCGATGTTCCTATACTTATGTTATCTTTCTTTCTCTCTCAGTTTATGAATTTCAATATTCAGTTTTACAAATAGTGGCGCCTTCCTTTGGTGATTTTCAAAAACAAAACGTATCACTATACCTTGTCGATGTTTTGAATGTTCATTCTTCATAAACTAATAGTACTATCTGCACATAATGCACATTTACAAGATTGAAGAAAAACTCCAACTTCGTTTTTCTTGGAATCTTTCTTTATACATAGTCTTTCCCTTCTGTAGGCATTGCGGCAATAACAGATTCATTACAATACACACACAATATTAGAAAATGTGTATGGTACATTTTTCATTATCATTCAGTGTCACATATTTAAAATGAGGGAGCATAGTTACTTCTTACATATCACTTTATTCTATAAACAACGATATTGATAAAATTTATGGTGTTCCAAATAATTTTAAGATATATTCTACAGAAAGGAAAATATCTCTTACAGTGAAGACAGATGGGGACAATTTGCTCGAGTGAATTACAGCCAACAACAGAGATATTCACAATTTTCAGTTCCATTGGAAGCTGTGATACCTTGGTATAAAGCTCATGCAACTTTCACTCAAGCCCTGTATGATCCTAAAAATATGGTTCAATTCAAAACAAAACCTGGTAAGTACTAGCTAAGTACTTTTATTTGGTCACAATCAATGACTGTTATTCAAATAAAATTAACATGTTCATTTCAGGAGATATTTTGTCATTTGACAACATTCGTTTAGCACATGGACGAACTGGCTACACAGATACAAAAAATAATGAACGCCATCTAATTGGAGCTTATTTGGACTGGGATATTGTTTACTCCAGAATACGAATGCTTAAGAGACAACTTAATTTAATTTAGGGCCTTCAACAGTAAGCGTGCCTTTAATTCTGTTATTGATGTAATTGGTTACTATCAAGCAATCCAGCCATTGTGAACGATTTCTACTGAATTTGGTGAAAGTGACAATGAAGCTGAATAAATCACTTTATCTATCTATAATATCTTACCTAAGTTAGTGAAAGAGAATAATAAATAACTTTGTGTAGCCCTATAATGCATAATGGCTAGTGGCTAATCCCAAAGTCAACAGTGTTATAATTTTACACAATTTATTCAATATAATTACCTCAAAGATGGATCCAGCTGATTATTTGATTTTTGTTCAGTAAATAACATATATTTTTTATACTTTCTATATTTTATAAACAAATGACTGCCAGATATTATTAATTTTTAAATAATGACATAATTCTAATAAATATAGGAACATAAAGATTTAAATCAATTATTTGCCTAAACCAAGGAAGGGTACCAAATAAAAATAAAAACTAATTTAATAATAGAACAACATAGTGTAAACCACAGTCTGTAAGATATACAGACTTTCAGAGAGACTTCATGGTGTAATTGCATGATGTCTCTTATGTGTATACATGTCTTTGCAATAGAGAATTTGTTGTATTAAAATGAAAGAAAAAATGAAATTTTTGGAGAGAAATATATAATAAAATTTCCAATTGTAACAAAGAAAATGTCCATTTCAAAAGAAATCATTATTATATTTTCATTTATTCAATCTCATCCATAGGGCGGCAAACAAGTAAAGTCCAGAGAGTATACATCCCCTGACCATACACTCTTAGATAACTGAATAAAACAATAATTATAAAAAAAATATACTAATAATAACAACTCCACCTAGGGAGTACACAACCTTGTGGCAGGTGGTGGAGCTTGAGTACCCCCATGAGCCTGAGAGCCTGAGGCCTAGCTACTGGTAGGGCCTTCCTTACTGAATAGGGTGAAGGTGACGGGTCAGATAAAGAAGTACTCCACAGGAAAGTGGGAAGTAACTAGAGAGGGAAGGATCATGATCCTTTGGACTTCTGTTGTCGGCCCATGGAGGGTACAGGAGAGAAACTGGGTTGGCACACCAAACCACTGATTAGAGTGGAGGCCCGAACCTTGCATTAGTCAGCAAAGGGGGCTGCCTTCGGCAGTCAGTGAAAATCCCGTAGGGTATAATAATGCCGACTGGCGACCGGAAGGACCCCTTTACTAGGCCCCGGGGAGGGGGGGATGTCCCGAGGACACTGTGGGTCGCAATAACGGATGGCAGGAAATAACCCATTAAGTGTGATCTGTGAACTCGAACTTGCTTCCTGCGAATCTTCATTTAAAACCAGCAAGACGAGCAAAATGGATAGATCAAGAAATGTATGAATAGGGGGCGGATTTTGATGACTTAAAGCCTCAAGAAAATGTGCGCAGATAAACTCTTTTCCCATACGTCATGTACAGTTTTTATTGTTTTTTTTACCAAATAAATAAATAAGAGAGAATCGGTCGATTTCACCAACGTTTATCAGCAGCTTTGACGGACGTCAAACGCCTTATTTACGTTTCACCAAGGTCGTTTTGCCTGACGATCGTCAAAGTATTCGTCAAATTTTGATGGACCGGCACCCATAGAGGAGAGATACAACTAGAGTGCGCGTGAGCCTACTGCGCAGGTTTCAACACGAGGTGGTCGTAAATCACGAGACTTTGGGACAGAGGCAGCTCGTGCTGTACGGTGTTGTATGTAGCTTTTCGTGCTGTTTGCTGTTTGTGGTGCTACAGCGTAATTATTTTGGGACGTTGTGGATATTTGTTCACTGCTTACGATCCAAAATTCTTTTTCTTTTCAAGAAGTGCAATAACAATTTAAACTTTGCAAATTGTGTTCCACAGGATGAAACAACTGTGTTAAATGTCAGTTCACGCCAGTATGTAAGTGTGCCACAAGTAAATGATCCTGAACTGGGCAGTGAGGTACCAACTGACCATATGTACTTACCATCAGTACACAATCTTGAAACTAGATTGTCTCCCTATGTTGTGGACATTGTAACTTATATTGGAGGATTTTTAGACCAAAGTTACAAAAGTCTCTTGCTTATGTGGACTGTAAGCTAGTTCTTTGCCGGACTGATACTGATGAAGGATCTTATTCCTTCATTCAGAGGAAAGATGATTATGGACAGAAATACCCTTCTGCAGATGTTATAAAAATCTGCAAAAGAGCAGAGGTAGAAGTAAGAATACTTCAGGGAAGAGGTGAGATTTTTAAAAAGGCAGCATGTAGTACAATTGTAAATAGATGTCTGAGAGAATTTGTGAATAGTTCTGTTTTTAGTAATTTTAACGTATCATATCATTGGTCAAGAGGCCATACTGAATCACAGGATGTATTTAATAAAGGCAATATTGTTTAATATATTGACATAAGATTAAAACATGTAGGAAGAGAGCACATCCAAATTTACCAAAAAAATAGTATTTGATCAGTTAACAACAAAATGATTTTATTTAGAGGGCATTAACCCTATGTGTATTTACTGGAGTAAGTTGTGTTTATAGTATGTTAGTGTTGGTAATTTGTATGATTGTAGTTGATTTTTATTAGTAAAGTCTTTGAAAAAATATGTACTTCAGCTTCCAGGTCAAAGACCCCCATTTCGATCAGGTTTTTGTCCAGTTTTCCTGATCCATTGAGCAAATGCTGAGATGTCCCCTTGTTTTGCTTTTGGACATAATTGTAGCTTCACTACGCCCACGTTTTCTTGAGCTTACTTGCTAGTAGTGGTAGGAGTAAAAGCCAGTGGCATGTTACTGTTGTTAGTAATACAAAGAAAAAAATAAAACATGCAGTTTGTTTATCGATGCAAATAGGTTTTATATAACTCGGGAGGGAAAATGTCTAATGTTTTAGTTAAGATATTGGGAAGAGCTTTTGAAGCTCAAGAAAATGAGTGCAGATGGAACTTTCCCCCATATATCACATACAGTTTTTACTGTTTTTGACTAAATAAATCAAAATATAAATCAAAGGTAAAAGCCTTTTTTCCCTCTATAAATCCTTGAAATATCATTTTGATAACTTGCTATTATAAATGACACTGATGTGAATCTTCAATAGTAGAATGTCTAACATTGAGTAACAGAAATTTGGATTAATGCATCCATGCAGTTAATTTATTTTACAAATATTTTTGATTATAGTCCTTTGTAATTGTACTTGTAAAACAGGTTTAGTGGAGTATGCGGTTGAAAGTGTCAAGTTAGGACAAAAATCGGAATTTTCATGTACTTGAGCAAATAGAATAGAAAAACTTAAATTCACTTTTCTGTTATAAGCAACATTTTTAGGGTTGATTAATAAATGAGAAAATAACCGCGGGAATGAACCATCTTAAGTACGTATAAAAATAATAATTTAATGCGAGACGGGTGTTCTTATAGATACCACCTAGCTGTCCCAAAGTCACGTGACACTGGCGCGAGAGGTGTTGATACCCGGCCGGGCCTTCTGCGCAGCCCGGTGCGCACTCTAGTATATCTCTCCTCTATGCCGGCACCCCACCATCAACGTCTTTGACGACTCGTTAAGGCTAAATGTACCGACACTAGTTCAATTTGTCGCCAACACGTGGCAGCACCAAGTTTAGTGAATTTTACTTTACCGATTACGTCTGAACAAATGGTCCGATTTTCGATCTGTAAACGGCATTTGACTCCTGTTTATAATAGAATTTACGCTACGAAGCCCGTTTTCAAAAAAAAACTAGCAGAAACTCGATTTTTAAAATTTTTCTCGTACTTCCGGGAACAATTTAAAAAAATGTGGGCTTATAGCGCGATGGCGACACGCTTCCAGAATCCAACGCCGTGTCAAACATGTCGGATATCGCAAATCGGATAAATAGGAGCGACGGTAAGTGAAATTTCGAAAAACACCTCACCCCACTCCCCCTTCCCCTTCCACGCCGCCGGGACATTGTTGGCCGGCGGCGCGGTCAAGCCGGCACGGGCGAGCCGGGCGGCGGCCGCCGCGGCGCGGCGACGGGCAAGGAGGCTGAACTTTCGGGGGGAAACAAGCCAGACACCCCGTCACTTCGTTGATGCTTCCGTCACTTCGCATCTCAAGATATTTTTTCCCCACATATCAAACTAGCGATGCTGTAATAGGGGTA
>JAHLJT010009436.1:242573180-242620839 GCA_031308135.1 Acheta domesticus
CAACAGGACATTCTATATAAGGCAAAATTTGTATAGTATATATCAAATATAGTGTTTCAAATTACATAAAATAAACTTTCTTATAATATACATTCTAATATGTTTTTATGGGAGGAATGCCCACGCTAGTGCCTTGTAAGTAATCTAAATGAGGTAGGCCAGTGTTCAGGCCGAATGATGGCAGCCCCACAATGGACACTCGGAGGTATAGGCCAATAACCAGACTCTCTTAAATAAATATATTAAAGAAACCAAAGCAAAAATGGCTGGACTACTTAGTTGAAGACTTTTGGCATGAAAAGGACAACAACAAATTGGAATACACATTTTATACACTCGATTAACATTTTTTTTGGTTCTTTTTCAAAGAATTTTCTATAATGTTCTTCTTTTTGTTTGTTAAATATAGTGTACTCTAGATCTCCCCCTGCCATTTATTCCCCTCCACGTTCCTTCTATGCATTTATCGTTGACTAACTTCATACCTAATGTTCTATCCTTCTAAACCCTTCACACATATCTTTATGCCCCACATTATCTGTATCAAGCTCCCCAGATTCTGATACCTACCCTTAATTCTTGCATTTTTCACCTATCTACACCTTCAATATATTTTAAAGAATCATATTTTAAATCTGTAGTTTTTTTCTAGTAATCTAAACTTCATCTTTAATGTTTTTTTGTTACTTCATATGCAAGTCTATACTATTTTCTCAGTCCATTTTCAAGATTTTAAAGAATTTCAATAAACAAATCCTATTCTCATTTAATTCATCCTACTCATTATTTTATCTGGCACATAAAAACAATTTACTTCTTAAATAATAAACTTAATTTCACCATTCCTTAAGTCTCATTATTTTGTAGTAATAGCACTGTATAAGAGTGATCTCTATCCCAAATACTTTTCCACATTGAGTTTTCATTCAAGTATGTTCATTCTCATAAAACATACAATTTTTACAAGTTGAAATAGCAAATAATTGTTTTGGAATTGAACAAATACCAATGTCTTTTTATTATTATTATTTTTTTTATTATTATTGTTACTTCCTATCCAACTCATTCCTTTACTTTACACTTCAAACATTACATTTTCAGATTCATAACATTTTTTTGTTACAGGAGGAATTTGAGGTTCGCAATAAACCAGATACAACAAATGTGGCATATCTCTCTACACCTCTTCAGATGCATGCAGATCTTCCTTACTATGATACAAACCTGGAGTAGGAGTTTATATTGTTAACATTCTATTTAAATAATGTATTCATAATTCAGCAAATTGTAGCTAATTACAAAAAATATATATTACAGGTAAATCTGTTACATTGCCTTGTACAAACTACAGGAGAGGGAGGAGATAATCTACTGACTGACTGTCTACATGTGAGCAAGATATTGAAGGAATTTCACCCAGAAGTCTATAAAATTTTGTCCACCACATTGGTTGAGTGGTCAGATATTGGTGAAGAGAGAGGAATGAAATTTTTTTAGTTTATTCCGATCTCCAGCAATATGGTAAAAAGAATGTTTAATAGTCAACAGAAATTCATTGGCAGAGGCAATACCTACATAAGAATAGAACAAAAGTTGTGAATTATTACAAAGGAATTAAAAGAAATGTTTTGAAACAGAATTGTACATATCTGAATTTTTTACATTGGAGAGTGGTGAAAGGGCTTCAATTACACAGTATGCTATTAAAATTATAGTATATTATCTTATTATTATTGGTGATATTATAACATTCCTGATTAAGAATATTAGCATGAGCTAAGCAGCATATTTTACTTGAAAAATCTTAAAGTAAAAAGAAACAATATATTTTCTGAAATATTTTCAGAAGGAAAATAATCATTTTCAGGGTGGTGCGGTGCAATTTCATACATTGAAAAATGCAGGAGTAGAGTATTAACATTTCATAAAATATTACGTTAACAAATAAAGTGTACTATTTCTCTTTTTCTTAATAAATTTAAAATTTATTAAAAAAAATCATTGGGAAAATAGATAATTCTATAAAAAATAAATAGGGTTGATAATAATACAGTATACACTGTACATTTTTAAAATGTAATAAACTTACTGGTGATACTGATAAAAACAAATCCAACATTCAATAAATAACAATTTATTAAAAAATAATAAAAATTGAATTAATAAGGTAAACATTCTACTATTCACTACGAACTAAAAATGTCTTGCACAACTCAAAGTTATCTCTCCCGATGTTCCTATACTTATGTTATCTTTCTTTCTCTCTCAGTTTATGAATTTCAATATTCAGTTTTACAAATAGTGGCGCCTTCCTTTGGTGATTTTCAAAAACAAAACGTATCACTATACCTTGTCGATGTTTTGAATGTTCATTCTTCATAAACTAATAGTACTATCTGCACATAATGCACATTTACAAGATTGAAGAAAAACTCCAACTTCGTTTTTCTTGGAATCTTTCTTTATACATAGTCTTTTCCCTTCTGTAGGCATTGCGGCAATAACAGATTCATTACAATACACCACAATATTAGAAAATGTGTATGGTACATTTTTCATTATCATTCAGTGTCACATATTTAAAATGAGGGAGCATAATTACTTCTTACATATCACTTTATTCTATAAACAACGATATTGATAAAATTTATGGTGTTCCAAATAATTTTAAGATATATTCTACAGAAAGGAAAATATCTCTTACAGTGAAGACAGATGGGGACAATTTGCTCGAGTGAATTACAGCCAACAACAGAGATATTCACAATTTTCAGTTCCATTGGAAGCTGTGATACCTTGGTATAAAGCTCACGCAAACTTTCACTCAAGCCCTGTATGATCCTAAAAATATGGTTCAATTCAAAACAAAAACCTGGTAAGTACTAGCTAAGTACTTTTATTTGGTCACAATCAATGACTGTTATTCAAATAAAATTAACATGTTCATTTCAGGAGATATTTGTCATTTGACAACATTCGTTTAGCACATGGACGAACTGGCTACACAGATACAAAAAATAATGAACGCCATCTAATTGGAGCTTATTTGGACTGGGATATTGTTTACTCCAGAATACGAATGCTTAAGAGACAACTTAATTTAATTTAGGGCCTTCAACAGTAAGCGTGCCTTTAATTCTGTTATTGATGTAATTGGTTACTATCAAGCAATCCAGCCATTGTGAACGATTTCTACTGAATTTGGTGAAAGTGACAATGAAGCTGAATAAATCACTTTATCTATCTATAATATCTTACCTAAGTTAGTGAAAGAGAATAATAAATAACTTTGTGTAGCCCTATAATGCATAATGGCTAGTGGCAAATCCCAAAGTCAACAGTGTTATAATTTTACACAATTTATTCAATATAATTACCTCAAAGATGGATCCAGCTGATTATTTGATTTTTGTTCAGTAAATAACATATATTTTTTATACTTTCTATATTTTATAAACAAATGACTGCCAGGTATTATTAATTTTTAAATAATGACATAATTCTAATAAATATAGGAACATAAAGATTTAAATCAATTATTTGCCTAAACCAAGGAAGGGTACCAAATAAAAATAAAAACTAATTTAATAATAGAACAACATAGTGTAAACCACAGTCTGTAAGATATACAGACTTTCAGAGAGACTTCATGGTGTAATTGCATGATGTCTCTTATGTGTATACATGTCTTTGCAATAGAGAATTTGTTGTATTAAAATGAAAGAAAAAATGAAATTTTTGGAGAGAAATATATAATAAAATTTCCAATTGTAACAAAGAAAATGTCCATTTCAAAAGAAATCATTATTATATTTTCATTTATTCAATCTCATCCATAGGGCGGCAAACAAGTAAAGTCCAGAGAGTATACATCCCCTGACCATACACTCTTTTAGATAACTGAATAAACAATAATTATAAAAAAATATACTAATAATAACAACTCCACCTAGGGAGTACACAACCTTGTGGCAGGTGGTGGAGCTTGAGTACCCCCATGAGCCTGAGAGCCTGAGGCCTAGCTACTGGTAGGGCCTTCCTTACTGAATAGGGTGAAGGTGACGGGTCAGATAAAGAAGTACTCCACAGGAAAGTGGGAAGTAACTAGAGAGGGAAGGATCATGATCCTTTGGACTTCTGTTGTCGGCCCATGGAGGGTACAGGAGAGAAGCTGGGTTGGCACACCAAACCACTGATTAGAGTGGAGGCCCGAACCTTGCATTAGTCAGCAAAGGGGGCTGCCTTCGGCAGTCAGTGAAAATCCCGTAGGGTATAATAATGCCGACTGGCGACCGGAAGGACCCCTTACTAGGCCCCGGGGAGGGGGGATGTCCCGAGGACACTGTGGGTCGCAATAACGGATGGCAGGAAATAACCCATTAAGTGTGATCTGTGAACTCGAACTTGCTTCCTGCGAATCTTCATTTAAAACCAGCAAGACGAGCAAAATGGATAGATCAAGAAATGTTATGAATAGGGGGCGGATTTTGATGACTTAAAACAGCGACAAAAATGATCAATAAAATGCTCTTTAAATGTTTTAAATATGACCTAAAAACAAAGAAAAATGACGTAAATATTTGATGAAAACCACTTCAGGTGAACAACTTAAGCTGTTGGATGTTACTGTAATAATCGAGGCTTGTTCCTTTTGTTCAGAGAACTCAACTTGCAAACTTTTGGTTTGGACTTAAAAGAAACTCTGTCTTTACTTATCGCGAAATCGGCCGAACTGGCAATGGCGCCTATGGGCGTCACAGGAACTTTGGATTACATAGTACTCACAACGCCTGACATTACAATATATGAGCGAAGAAATCGAATAGGATATTCAGGAATTCTGTGGTGAACATTAGTTGCATCTCGTAAATATTGTTTGAAGTACCATTAAAATTACATTAAAATCGATGAAATCAGCAAAAAATGCATTGAATATGACGTAAAATGGTAAAAAAAATGACTTTAGTCGAATTTGACGAAAAATGAAAAAAGAGACAACTAGTGGTGCTACAGAATGGCACAGACTTTCCCGTATTAGATTTCTATTTCCTTGGGTCTTCCCTAGATATTCGGAATTGCCACATACTCTTTCTTGCCAGCTCCCATCTACCACCGCCAAAAGTAAATTTTTTTGGTCATTTTCAATTTTTCGGTTTCCTATTGGTAGAATGAAAATATTAATTTTAGAATATTAAATAACACAAAAACCTAGCTATAAATGGCAATTTTCTTTTAAAAATTATGTGCCGTTTAAGAGAAAATGGCGTTTTAGCGCTACTAAAAATGCGAAATTTGAAGCTCATTTTCGCAGAAAATGTTTGAGTTTTCAAAATACTTTATTTGAAGTTATTGGAAGTACTTACACTCACAAATATAATAATGTTTATAAATTGCTCGTAATGTGCATATTAAAGATGTGAGACATCTTTCAAAAAAATTACAATTATGTAATTTTTGAAAAAACAAAAAAAAAAAACTCAAAATAAACTTTACTCTATACTAAAGAGTGTAATTAGCACTATCGTTACAAAAGTTTCAAGAAAAAAATTGCAGCCATTTACGAGAAAATGGCGTTGGAGCGTTTCTGAAAATGCCGAAATTTGAGCTACTTTTCACAGAAAACGGTAGTGTTTTCGAGAAACTTGACTTGACATTATTTAAAGCATATAAACTGATAAATATAATAATGTGAAAAAATCGCCGATAATGTAAATATTAACGACGTGAGAGGCAAGTAAAAAAAATTTACATTTTTGTAATTTTTGAAAAAAACAACCGATAGACCAAAATGGCTGTTATGTCATTGACCACTATCCACTATTTACCACTATCCCTACCAAAAGTTGAAAGAAAAAATTTGGAGCCGTTTTTGAGAAAATCTTGTTTTTGTAATTTTTTAAAATTGCACATATTGCACGCAATGTTGCACGAAAACTACCAAAATTTTGAAAAACATTTACATGACCTTTATTAAAGACCTCAATATGCAGAACAAATTTTATTTGAAGAAAAAATCTCTATCTTCTATTTTGTAGTTGGAGAAAGACGCCGGAAAAAAGTCAAACTTTCACAATTTTCGAAAATTCAGAGCTGTACGTGAAAATTGGACCTATGCCATATTAAAAAGTGTATTTTACTCTATTCATACAAGAAATTTAAAGAAAAAATTTGGAGCCGTTTTTGAGAAAATTTTGAAAATCCCCGGGGGGCTTCATATAAAGTACCCCAAAATTTTGAAGAATCTTTTTCAAAATCTCAAAGGTTTGACTAGAATCAGATCGACAGGGGAATATCCATTTTGGAAGAAATCGTACGTGTGGTTTAGGCGCTAGCAGTGTTCACAGACGGACAGACAGACGGACGGACGGACGGACAGACGGACGTTTTCCTTTCAATTGGGTTTTCGGTATCAAGAACCTAGAAAACAGGGTTTCTGGCTACACCACGTGTTAGGGGATTTTTTTTCTTAATTTAGCAAGTGGTTTTATCCACTTATTCGTTTTCACGACCCGGCAATTAATTTTTTTCCGCCGAAAATTGGCCATTTTTTCGCGCAGCATTACATAACTTTCCCTATACTACGTATATCACTCCGTGTATACGTACGTATACGGGAAAGTAAAAATTGGTCATTTCGTTTTGTCATAACATAAAATGAATTTATATACTAAACGGCATTGTTCTAAAGTGAAAAAGAAAAACATTTCATTAAAAGCCGCCCCTAGTAATGAATCTTAAAATTACAAAGTCCCAACCTCCTCAGAAACCGAGCTAATGTCATCTTGACGTCTGGCCATCCCATAGATGGTAGTCCTAGGGACTCAGACAATAGCTCAAAGCCATCGTCAGAGATGGATCCGAGATGAACTGAAGATGATGTGGTGCTTTTACTATGCAAAAGCGAAAAATTGGAGCTCGGAAATAGAAGTTTCAAGGAATGGAGAGAGCGAAAACCAGATATAAGAACTATCCTAGATTCAAAGAAGCTTGCCAGTAAACGACGACACGTACTCAGCAGCAGAAAATTCACAGCAGAACACCTTGTTGATATTCAAAGAAATCAGGAGTATGTTCTTCGAACCAGTGGCGTAGCGTCAGGGGACGCTGAGATGCTGAGCTTCCCCGTATATAAGAACCTTAAATACTGTATTGATAATCTTACAAGTGGTCTGTTGAGCGAAACACGTTTTGTATTAATTTTAAATTGATTTCCTATGATTGAATTCGGCGGGCTGTTGAAGCTGGCCTCTGATTGCTTGGAAGCTAAAATGCTTCAGCGTCTGCCGCCAGATTGCGACGAGCAATGACGCATGCGCAGATGGCGAGGTTCCCCTCTCCCCTCTTCACCCCTGGCCCAGAGAAACCCGACTGCTTTACGCTAGCGTCTATTGCGGAAAGAAGCTCGTTTGTGCACGAGAGCGCAGCACACTTCAGGCGTTCAGTAAATTATCTTTCTCTCTCTCACTCGGGAGTCCCCGCTTGGTCATGGGTACAAACTGTTGAAATAGTGCCTGACTACTATTTCTTAATTAATATCCAAGAAATTGTATTATCTCTTAAATAGATTACATATTATTTAAGTCTGCAATGTATAAATTAACAAATGGTCTTATTGCCATTCGCGTATAAGAATTAAAGCTGAGCCATTGTATAATTTGCTTTCAAGACATCGGCAGCCCTGACTGCTGTGAGGATTTTGTGGGAAGCGCCTACTCCGTCGTAAGCAATCGAGATCGTGGAAGTAGTCCCAGTGTATCTGCCTTGTGTCGCGTTCGCCTGTTAGATGAAGTAGTTGATAGTGACATTTTGTGTGTTATTGTTGAGCATCCACAAACGTGTGAGTCACGCTACGCCACTGCTTCGAACTGAAGTTTAGTATGATAGCGGTCTAGCATATGTGCAATTTTCAGATTTTTACCTGGTCCCCCAACGGAGATATTACAGTTCAAAATTTGGAAAAAATCCAAAATTCCAATTTTCAAGAGGATGGAAATTTTAAAGTGGTAAATTATTTACCAATGATATTTTACAAAATGTAACTATACTGTTATGTGTAAAAGCACAGAAAAAATTAAGGCTATGATTCTATTCCTTCATTGAGAAATTACTCCCTGAAATTGAATTTTGTTCATTCTCGTTCCATAGATTTGGTTGCAAATATTCCCTGGATATAGAAGATTAGGATTTACAGGCCAGAGTATACTGAATCGATTGCCTTTTATTCTAGAATGCTAGAAGGTCCTACAACGGAGTAATTTAGAAAAGACGTAGCATGTAGAAATCACGTAGCAAGCACGTGAAATCACGTGCATCAAGTGTCAGCTCAGTACAAGAAATCCACATACATGTACGTTAATTTACAACGCATTGCCAGATGACATTAAACAATTAAAGTCGGTGCACAAATTTTATTAAAAGTAAAATATTTTCTGCTGCATAACTGTTTCTATACAATTAGAGACTATACTGATGGTCAAAAAGAAAAATAATGTTTATTTTAACAAAACGATAATCTATAATGAATTAGTTTACATTTGTATTGTATATATTAAAAAAAAGATTAACAAGTATTGTACTTCAGCTTCCGGGTCAATGACCCCCATATCAATCCGGTTTTTGTCCAGTTTCCGTGATCCATTGAGAAAATGCTGAGATGGCCCTTTGTTTTGCTTCTGGACGTAAATGTAGCTTCACTGTGCGCACGTTTTGTTGAGCACTCCTTTTGCTTGTAGTGGTAGGAGTAGAACAGATGTTCTTTATTATTTTGTTAGCAATGCAGAAAAATAAAATCAGCAGTTCATTTACCGTTTAAATTGAATTTTTATAACTCGGTAATAAACATTTTTCTAATTTCTATTTTTCTAAAATAATAATTTTTCTAAATTCTTTTTCTAGTTTTTCAAGTGTTGCTAATTTCGCGCTTTTCTTATCCTGGGCCTCAAGAAAATGTGCGCAGATAAACTCTTTCCCCATACGTCATATAGTTTTTATTGTTTTTTTTACCAAATAAATAAATAAGAGAATTGGTCGATTTCACCAACGTTTATTAGCAGCTTTGACGGACGCCAAACCACTGACGGCGCGTCAAACGCCTTATTTACGTTTCACCAAGGTCGTTTTGCCTGACGATCGTCAAAGTATTCGTCAAATTTTGATGGACCGGCACCCCGCCATCAACGTCTTTGACGACTCGTTAAACTGCTGTTGTGAGGTTAGGGTGAATCAAACGCGTGCATTGTATTTCATTAAACTAGCTATTTTACTTTTTTGCTATTCAAGTGGGACATGTGTAATATGGGAGATAATTTTGATGCTTAACTTTTGCATATTTACAAACTATGAATCTAGAAGAAGCAATTATTCAAAAATATATACTTTTTATTAATTGGAAGATCTTCAATTCATTCGAGAGAATCTCGAAAACGGTGTTACTGAAGAATTTAGAAGAAATACAACCGCGTTTGGAATATCTCTCAAAAAAGAAATCGACGCCCATACCCAGTAGATCTTTAATATTTTATGATGCATGACATTTCCTCCGGCCATTGCAATGAAATTTTGTCATCACAGAGAGCGATTGCGTAAATAGAAAGATCGTTTCTTACGCAAATCCTTCTCTATGCCCATAGAATGTGGTATTTCCATGGGGTGCCGAAGCCTAACCAAAACTCATTTTTTTATAATAGCGAACATTTCTGGAGATACAGATGTGACAGACTGCACACATGAGCAAATTTTGTCTTCAGGGGAATTGAATTAGAAACTATTCAGAAATCAAAAAAATGTACAAATTTCTTCGTTAATGTACAAATATGTGATTTTCTTCATGTGCGAACCACGAAATCTACTGTAGACTTCGTGCCAACCTACCGAATATATAGTTCGTCTTCAGTAAGTCAACAGGTTCAATAGCCAATGCGGAACCGCGTTGTAACCCGACATGATAGCCAACCTCTGTACGAGGAGAAAAAAATCGACACACGATCCTTGACGAATCGTCAAAGTTAACGGGGCGTCAATTCTAACAGAAAAGTGTTGGTGAAACGTCACGATGCGTCATATTTTGACGTTCGTCAAAAATGACGATCGTCAAGGGAGATTTGACGAGTGTTGGTGAAATCCCCTGAAATGTCTACAAACGCGAAAAATGGCGCACGGCATGAAACAAAAATGGCCGCCATTTGTAAACCAAGTATAATAAAAAAAACTTGGAGATGTTTTTGAACAGCCAAAACATACGGAAATGTATAAACAAAATATGAATTTTTTTCTAGATGGTCGAGCGACCAATTTATTAATTTCTAGACCACTTAAAATGGATTGGCCTATAGATTACGGATTCTTCGTGACTCGGCTATTCATTGGTAGACCTCCTGGAATATTGGTTTAAACAGCTTTTGTAGATTGGTGAACGATTCTGAAACTGTGGAGGGCAGTTGCAATAAACTGGTTTGTTTTGAAATTAATATTTTATTTGTTCCCATTGCATCCTTTTGTCTCAACACATTACACTAAGCAGGGCAAATTTCTTCTGGAAGTCGCATCTACCCTTATGAGCAGAGGGCAACTTCGACATCTGGAGCTCCTGATCAGCCCCAGCGTCTAACCTCCCCACGGTGCGGCTCCAGTGTCCGCCACACCTGCTGTTTCTCGGCATCTCCTTGCTGCGATGTGGTGTTACCTTAATCTGCTGTAACAAATCTAGTTCCCAGCACACAAGTCACTCAACTTCCAAGGAGTTTCTACAACCAGAGCCTAAATAAAGCGAGTACAAAATCAATAAACATATAAGTTTGCCTTGCCAATCCTCCGAAGAAACAATAACTGTTAAATAAGTGATGCTAAACTAGTGTTACAGAATGGCACAGACTTTCACGTATTAGTTTTTATATTTCCTTTGGTCTCGGCTAGCAATTCCGACTTGACACATACTCTTGCCAGCTGCCATCTATCGCCGCCCAAATTACTGTTTTTTAAACATTTTCATAATTTTTCGGTTTCTTAGTAGTAGAACAGAAATAATATTTTAAGAATATTAACGAACAGTGAAACCTCGTCCTGAATGGCAATTTTCTTTGAAAAATTTAGAGCCGTTTTTACGAGAATGACGCTACTGTAAATGCTAAATTTGAAGCTCTTTTTCACCGGAATCTTTTGGGTTTCGAAAAACTTTACTTGAAGCCATTTAAAACATTTCAACTCACAAACACAATAGTGTTTACAAATTATAGGAAACGTGTATATTAACTGTTGCGGTGGTGTGCGAAGAGTTGAATCGCGCGCCGCACCGCCAGCACACGGCGGCAACTTGGAGAGCAGCGGACCGTGGCAAGACCTGGCAAACGAAGAGGAGGCAGCCGGTCAGCGAAGCCCCGGAGTGGAAACGAGGCTACGCCGCCGGGAAGAATAGAAGCAGTACCCGCTGCCGAGAGGGTAGACAGTTTTCTAGTGGAGTTCCGAGTGTGAGATTGTGTGATTAGCGGCAAAGTGGTATTTTTGGACCCGGCAATAGTGTTTTGGAGTTTCTTACGGATTATTGGTGATACGGCTTTATTTTGGGTACATCTCCTGGAAAACGGTAACCTGGCTATGTTTATGGATTAATTCTTAGGTTACACTTGCACTGATATCTAATTTGTTAAATAAAAACTGTGTCTACAAATTTCTGTGTTTTCCTGGACATAACATTAACGGTGTGAGAAATCTTAAAAAAATTACATTAGTGTAATTTTTAAAAAAACAAAAAAAATTCCCCAAAATGAACATTACGTAATTTTAAAGAGTGCAATTAGCACTATCCGTTCCAAAAGTTTGCTAAAAAAATTTAGATCCATTTTTGAGAAAATGGCTTTTGAACGTTTCTGAAAATGCGAAATTTGGAGCTAGTTTTCACAGAGAACTGTTGAGTTTCTGTGGCATTATTTGAAGCAATGTACGAGTAAAACAAATATATTTTTGTAATTTTTGAAAAAACAAAAGAATAGAGCAATATGGCGTTTATGTCATCTCATAGAGTTTTTAGTACCACCCCAAAAATTAAAAAAAATTGGAGCCATTCTTGAGAAAATCTGGTTTTGTAATTTTTTAAAATTGCACATATATTGCGCGAAAACTACTAAAATTTTCAAAAAAATGTACATGACCTTAATGAAAGACCTCACTTTGAAGAATACATTTTATTAAGAGGAAAAATATCTAATCTTCAAGTTTGTAGTTGTAGGAAGACGCCGAAAAAAAATTGAAACTTAAGCAATTTTCGAAAATTCAGATTTAACTGTGATAATCGGACCTATGCCACCTTTATAAAAGTAGATTCCTCTATTCTTACAAGAAATTTGAAGAAAAAAATTGGGAGCTGTTGTAGAGAAAATTTTGAAAATGTCCGGAGGCGCTTCATATACTGTATCCCCTAAAATTAATGAATGTTTTCCAAAATCTTGGCTTGGAGCTTGGACTCAGGACAGATAGACAGGGGTTTCTTCAGTTTGGAAAAATTCATGTGCATTGTTTAGGCGCTAGTGTTGTTCACATACACAAGACGGACGGACGATTTGCTTTCAATTGCTTTTTCGTTATCAAGGACCCACAAAAACATGGATTCTGGCTACATCACTTGTTACAGGATTTTTTTCTCAGTTTAGCAACTGGATTTATCAGCTTTTTCGTTATCATGGCCCGGCAATGAATTTTTCTGCCGAAAATTCGCCGTTTTTTTCGCGCAGAATTATATAATTTTCCCTGTATCAAGTATTAAGTAAAAATGATTACTTAATTATTCCATACATTTGTAAATGAACAAACCGAAATTATAGTAATGTCAGACAACACGCCAATGTCAATAACTTACCCCAATTTTTTTTATTAGGTACAAAACAGAATCTCAAAATTATCAATTTATTAGTTATAACACAAACATAGCGTAAAACATTCCACATTAAACTGCCAATTAATAAACAACGCTAATGAACCAAACATAATAAACAAAGTGGTGCTAAAAACGCACTTTCTCGCCTGTATTTTCACGCAAAATTAGGCGAAAAGTACTCAAATGTTCGAAAATTGTACATGACTTTATTTCAAACCTATCTTTAAGGAACAGATTTCATTCAGGGAAAATGTCTATGTTCATAATTGTCGTTGTAGGAAGAGACCGAAAAAATTTTGAACTATTGCAATTAAAAAAAGTTTTCACCGAAAATGAAACTTGCACTATCCTTTTAAACGTTCATCACACTATTCAGAAAAAATTAATAAAAAACAAGGATGTATTTTTAAAAATTCTGAAAATGTTAAAATTAAATAAAATTAAAATATGGGTTTCAACTTCAAGGGGCTGTGACATAAGCCAGATCGATTGGGGAATACCAATTTTGGAGAAAATCTGTTGAACGGTTTAGCCTCTAGCGTTGTTCACAGTCGGACGGACGGACGTTTTGCCGTCATTTGCTTTTTCGGCATCAAGAACACACGGAACATAGGTTCTGGCTACACCACGAGTTAAAGGATTTTGTTCTAAATTTAGCAACTGGATTTATCCTCTTCTTCGTAACCAAGGCCCTGTAATAAAGAGTTTTTCTGCTGAAAATTCACCGTTTTTTTCGCGTATCATTACTAAGCTGCGGATTTATAGGCACGAAAATTTGTAAAAATGGTCAGGCAAGATAGGCATTTCAAAACGCAAAATAGGCACAAAATTGTTCTTATCCTTATTTATGTTCTTGTGTATAAAGTTTCTGAAGGAAACGTAATGCCTTATCTTCAAGGAATGTTTACTTTCATCATTATTCTGACAAATCCTTGTAGAAATCCTTTCTTGTCAGGTAAATTTGGACAATAAAAGGTGAATCGCTACCTTAAATGTATGCTGATGCTACACATCTTTTTTCTCACCTTTAATTTAAACATAATTAAAAATATGTATGATTTTTTATAGCGCCATACATAACACTAATGTAACTAGTGATGCTACAACAGTACATATTTTCTTGCATTATTTCTAAAAATATTTTAAAATTTGCAATTTTCAAAAATTCAGAGACGTCAACGAAATGAAACCTGAGCCATTCTTTTACGCGACCCTTCCTCTTTTCGTGGAAAGAAATTGAGTATTGTAGCGGTTATTGAGATTTTTTTATAACTTGCATTAATTTCAAGCAGAAATTACGCAAAAAACACTCTTCCTTTTAAAATTATCCGTAATCTTTTTTAAGATCTAATTTTTTTAGAACAGATTTCATTTAAGACAAAAATCTATGTATTCAATATTGTACTTTTGCAATGCTAATTTTTCTCAATTTTTGAATATAAATAGAGTTCGCACAAGAATAGAACCGGTACCCATTTTTATACTGCCCTTTGATTCATACGAGGAGAAAATTTCAAGGAAAACGATTTGGAGCCCTTATAGAGAAAAAAAATTGTTATAATTCGAAGTAAAAATAATTTTCCACCAGTGATTTTGGACGTGTTTCGTGCCACTCTGGTACCTGTGCTGGTATATACTCTCTAGTACCTGCGCTGTGGTAGCAGTATAAAGGAACATTGATTTATCGATAGTTGTTCGATTTCTCTGTACTCTACAGGATAAAAATATGTACAATTTTTTACATTTTTGATTAAGGATGATTGCATTTTGGTCAATAAATACGAGAATAGGCGCTATTTAGGCATTTTAAACACAAAATAGGCATTTATAGGTACAATAAAATTCGCATATAATGCTCCTAATGCCTCAAAATAAATAAATAAAACAAAAGATTTCGTTTTCCATTGAAGGGAAAAAATTGGCCGAAGTCCGGAGCTTAATCATTACATAACTCTATTGCATGGCAGCAAGAAAGTAAAATCATGCCGTGCATTTGCCAGTTTCATTATCCTTGACCTCTGACAAAATCCACGAAATATACCAGCCATTGTTATCGTACTGAGGTTTGGAAACATGAGCCTCACCCATAGTTCCTTTAAAGGCGGCTCCACACATACGATATTCGGCGAGTTGCGCACGACCGCTCGCCGAATCCCCAGTATGGACAGATTGCTTGGCATTTGCCGAGCGACGACGAACATTCGATGATCGCCCTACCCCACCGCGTGTCGGTCTTTTGGCCACATCAAAGGAAGCGAACATTCGGCGAACATCATCGGCTGCTCGGGATTGGGCGCGCAGTTGCTCACGGCTCGGCGAATGCTGAAGCCACCTTAACACACCGAAGTCAATCTCCCACGTTTCCGTTTATTTGTCACTTGTACCGTGATGCCGAGCTTCAACTTTATCTTTCTCCCAAAGCTTATCACAGTCACGCATTTGCATTCACCGTAGCATTATTTCACAGTACCCATTGTTAACGGCGAATCCACAGTTATCAGTGGCGACACTGTCGTTATCACCTTGCCCCTAGCGCCCCGCTTTACACAGCCCTTCGCGACATCGCACCTGGCACTGATGTTTACCACTTGCGTCATACTTGATGCAGCCACTGCAGGTTCCTCTCTCCATTTTCCATCACAATTATTCAAACTGTTTTCCTGCCAATATAATTCCGTCTCATGGTTCCGAATCAACAAATTGTCATACTGTAATTATGTAGTCATCACATTTGTAGTATTTTCATCAACAATCCCTAAACCAATCTTTATCTTCCCTATACCAATACTTTTTTGTATCATTATTTTCCAGCAATTACGACACTGATAATCCTGCTATTATTCTCCTTTTTAACTGGATCTATACCGTCATCTAATTTTAGCTCACTAGCACCCATATCGTTTTATAGGTATTTCAATGACAGCATTACCTAACTTTCGTATATCGGTTTCCTCATCCGATCGATTGAGCACTTCACAATACTCACTTTTTTCCTTTTTACCTAATGATTAATCGAATGTTCGTCGCTCGGCAAATGCCAAGCAATCTGTCCATACTGGGGATTCGGCGAGCGGTCGTGCGCAACTCGCCGAATATCGAATGTGTGGAGCCGCCTTTAAAGGAACTGTGGGTGAGGCTCATGTTTCCAAACCTCAGTACGATAACAATGGCTGGTATATTTCATGGATTTTGTCAGAGGTCAAGGATAATGAAACTGGCAAATGCACGGCATGATTTTACTTTCTTGCTGCCATGCAATAGAGAGAGTTATGTAATGATTAAGCTCCGGATGCATAATGCTTATAACTTCACTTAACGAGAACACAAATCTCGGAAATGTTCCTCTCACCACGTTTAACTTTAGTTCTTTCGCTGTGACGCCGTTACCTACCGCTACAGTTTTCTTGAAACTATGAACTTTATACACAAAATATCCTGGCCTGTCACTGCGCATACACGGGCATCGGCTGGAAACAATTAACGATAAATATCCATTCCTCTTTACATATTATCCAAATTCACTTCGAATTTTAGGATCCACTACTGTTCTGTCTTACTCATTGTCACCATTCTGACGTTCACCACTAGCCATTGTCGTTTTAAAGTTCTTCGCTGCCTTTCTATAGCACCTATCTCTAATGCTTGTGTGCACCTGCTTGCCACTCTGCATGCTTGCTTCCTCTCTGTTATCGTCGTTGCAGCCTCTGTCTGCCTCACTGTTTTGTGTCGCTGGTCAGGCGACCTTCCCGTCTCCTTGCCGAGGCGGGGGTGTTCCCACACCGATGCGACTCACCGACTGTGTGACTTCGAAGCTAAAGCTTTGCTCCAGCGTGGCGGCTTGCCGTTTTAGGAACTGTAGTTACTACTGCTGCAATTCTTGCTGTTGCATCGCCTGGAGCAGTTGCGCCCACTCGGATGACCCCGTAGCAGTCGCCATTTTCCTCGTCGCCAATGGCAATTGCGGCGTTCCGTAAAGCCGTTACATCCGCCAATAAAGTTCTGGCGAAGTTACAGATGCAGCAGTTACAGATCGTCAATGACTACAGCGATGTTCACTAAAGCTGTCATCCTCGTCGCCAATAAAGTATACGGAAAAACGGGTTCACACAAATATGATTAACAATGCTTTTTTATGATGTGGAAAGGTACAATTTTGCTAGTATCTAAACTCTACAGTCAATTTTGCCACACGTCACCGAAAACCAGAATACACTGTTCACTCCGCAGCAGGCGTTCACCAGTAGTCCCATGTCGTAGCCAGAATCCCAATATCAAGTCCAGGGTCGTACATTACGAGTATAAAGGCGTTAACGATGTCACTCCACGAGGCACACACCGCGCTAGTGTTTGCTCCTTCTTGACTCAAGTCCCAACTCTTCTTCACCTGTCCGACGCTCGCAGCTCTTTTATAGTGCCTGGCGCCAATAGGTACCAGCTGCGACGAGGGTGAGGCAAAACCGAAAAGCTCGCCTAGCCTAAAGAGACTAGAAAACTAACGTGTTCGAAAAATTCTCTGCCATTCTGTAGCATCATTAGTTATTACTATTTCATGTATATTTTCTTTTAAATTCTGCCTTCAATAAACATTTTTGATAATGGGCAGCAATCTGTTTGAATGGAGAATTCTTTCCTTGTTTTCGTTTTGTGGAATGTTTTGTTGGATCATTCACATATTTGTAGTACGTAACAAAAATGTAAAATAAATTAACAAGCATGTAAGTTAACAATTCTCACTAACGGGCGGACGGCTCTTTTAACAGACAATCTTTCACTGTAAAATCCCCTAACCTGAACGTAGGAAGTTAATGTAATTATTGCACTCTTTAGTAAACACCATTACAAAATCAATATACATAAATTAAAAATGTTTAATTTTACTCTCAATTGCCAAAGTGAAATCTTTCTGGTGTTTTATTTCATTTTAATGGAGATTTTTTTTGCTTTAGCAGAAGAAATGGGAATATATGTAAATTTGGGGCAGTAACTGTCAACTGACTTTTCCAAGACTAATGGGCCAGGTATCCAGTGATGTAAAGCCACGCAGGAGTTAATTTGTACAACGTTTAATGTCAAACCTCGCGCCAGTTGACCTGGACGCAAGTCCGCAAACTCAAGTGAGCTTGACCGCGATCTAGACATGCCTGGTATATACAGAGAAATAGACGTAGCATAAGAGAGAGAATAATCTCTTGACCTGTCAGGATACTGTTTAGTTGAGGAACTAGATCTGTAAATCGAGAACAAAGGTACCGTGTGGGGGCCAAGTGACTACGAGCAAGTATGTAAAGTTCATTGCCGAGATAGACCTATGCGATATTCGGCGAACGCGAGGGTACTCTTCATTGGGAATGTCCTCCGAGAAACGATATGGACCGTGAGATGACCTGGTAGGTGTTTTGGTTGCCGATAGATATCAGCTGGGAAGATGGGGGCAAAATCACGGTGTAAGAAACCATGGGCGAAACCACAAGCCGTGGGCGAAACCATAAAGCTATCCCGATTCAAGAAAACACGCAATGATACGAGAAAAAAAGCATGGCATCGCTTACCTCACGAGGCGTGGCGAAGCTGTCTCCACTGCTCCCGAGGAGGAGCTCAATTGAACTCAAGAACCGCCTGCAACGATAGCTGATTCGCTCTTGCAACTTCGTTCTCCCGCTTCGCTCTTGACGGCGACGCTGGTGTCATTCTCACGTACGCAAGAGGCATTGCCGTTGGTGACACTGTCCTCGCTATTGCTAACAGAGAGTATTCACGGATTGCGACCTCATAGTGACGATGACCTGGACCACGACCTCATCCATAACATTCTCTGACAGTCGATATTGTCTACCTAAATTTTTCACGTGGTCACAACACTTTTTCCATTATTTCAGCGCAGAACTCACTGAATATTTTTTTGGTATAAGCCATCTTTAACTGAAAGGCAGCCACCTATACTTCCAGCTGATACATGTCCTTTAATGTGTCGCCAGACAAATTCAATAGGATTTATATCAGGATGGTAAGGGGGGATGTGAAGGGGTATATGACCGTTTTCAATGAAATTATCGTCAGCAATGTACCTTTTAGTGTATGGCATACTTCACAATGTTAAATAGTTGAGTCTTAGTAAGAGAGGCGCCAGCAGTTACGTCGTGTGAATCCAGTCGTTCTATGTCTTTTCAAGGAAATGGAGTATGGCTTTTTGTCTGCTTCTACACAACGACACTTTGCGCTGTCCATTACGATGACAATAGGACGATCAAACGTGAAAGAATTTCATTCTCCAGCCATTTACGATTGTCATCGGTTTTTTGGTCTGAAGGAAACACCAAAAGACCACCTTCAACGAATCCCTTTTCACCACCAGCCTGACCTTAATCTCTTCCCTTAATCTATCTTGGTTATTACTCCAATTTCTCTTGTGATTGTCAGCAGTTAGAAACTAGATGGCATTCTTGAACATACGTACATCAATAGAAACGATATACAGTATTTTCTGTTATTCTATTTTTTTACGACTAGCGTACCCGTGCGAGAACTTTCGCATGTTAAATCCCACCCTTTCCCTATCCATTTGTCTATAAAGGATAGGAACTACTAATGTACTTACAGAATATCAAACATAATAACAATGCAAATGATGTTTGAAACAAATTTTCAATTAAAGTTCATTCAACATTATAGAGAGATGTTTTTGGAACAATTGATACTTTTTTAAAAAACAACACTTGAAGAAATTTTTCAATCATCCTTGAGAGTTAGCTTTTCTCTTTCCTTGATAGTCAAATAATAGAAAAGGTTTTTTACTCCTGAGAAAGCCAAGTAAAGTAGTGCGAAAATACGGGATCGGGCAAGAACAGACCTACTCATTGCAATATTATTTAACTTTCCTTGATTAGTTATGAAGAACCGAGTGGGTTTTGGAGAGACAGGGTGCCAGCTTGCTGGGGTGAGAAAATTGAAAAATTATTTGTTTACTAAAAAGTATTGAATTATTTTCTGCGTCCTTACGTACTTCAAGAAAAACAATTCCGAGCCAAAAAATAATCAAACTAATGTTTTCACCTTTGAGTACTAAATACCATTTGTTAGCATTAGAAACAATTTAGTAGGCATTAGTAAGCCCACTTCGGTACATGAGAATGTTGCTCAAACGATGTTTGCATTTTTAATATCTTAAGGAACCGACACCTTGAGTTTAATATCAAACGGTGTTTTATTTACAATATGAGTTTGTAGTTGGGCGTTGGTGTACATACTTCCAGATACCGCCAACATTTAAATCGTGCGTTTGGACTGCGATCGTTAGCAGTTGTCGGGTGACTTGCACTATTTTCTATAATTTTAAATTTAGTTGTTTTTTAATTGATTTACGTAGTATTGTAGGCCAGCGCGTTTTGATTTTTGTTTTCCATTTATTTCAAGCTATTTTACTTTAGCTACTTTAAAAAGTTTGTTCTTTGTGTTGTGCCATAGCACAAGTTTTTCCCCACTACCTCTGCGTATCCGTGCGAGAACGCTCGCATGTTAGACCCCACACTCATCCCTATCCTTCTATTTTCATTCTAAGAGGGATAGTAGTTAACGAAACGTGTTTACTTGTTTAAAATCTATAAAGGTCATTTGCAATGTACTACCGCAATTTCAAATAAAAATAAAAAACAATGCAATTAATGTGTAAACGAAATTTTCAATAAATATTTATTCAATATCATGGAGAATTTGCTTGGAACAATTCCCAACACTTACTTAAAGAAATTTGAAGTAATTATTCAATATTCTTTGTCAATTAGGTTTTAGTTTTTCGTGATAGTCACAAAAATAGTAGCTTTTTACTTTTGAGAAAGCTACGTGTCTGAACCCGTTGACTTGAAAATTCCATCGAATGATAACGAAAATATTGGTACAAGTAAAACACAAACACAGTCTTCACTCTTCACTGAACACTCACATTCTTCCACAATTAAGTACACAGCACTTATAGACCATGAAAAAACGTTAATTGAATAGTTTCACTACACGCATAAGAAACAATCTTCATAGGTTGTTTCATATCAAGTCATATCAAGCAACTATAATAGTACTTCTAGTTGTTGCTGGAGAGCAAATCTTGAATTAATGATTATGCAAATAAACCTCGTGAGACAGTACAAACTACGGTGTAAACAGAAAGCGTAAATAAAGATTGTCGAATCTAAGCCTTCTAAGCGTGTCGCCACAAAAATTGCTACCAGCAGGAATGACTGAAATGTTGAGGTGGCCTTGATAGTATTGAAGCGTGGAACCGAAAAGTTAATTGAATGGAGAATGTCTCATCTTGTAGATTACGGCGTGAAAAACGTTTCTTTGAGGCCTTTGGCCTCATAATTTTACTTTTTAAGGCTCTAAAACACTTTGTTTATGAGTTATTTGCCGATATAGGTTGACATGTGATGCGGGTTGCATTTATATGAATATTTCGATGCGTTTTTTTAAAAGAAATCATCCATATTTTTAAAGTCAAAATGGAATTCGTCAAGTCTCCGTGAAATCCTCTTTCTTTAGAGCCCTCATTTATAAAGATTGGTTGCGAGTGAGATCCGGAACCCTAAGGTATACTACTGAAATAATACAGGAGACGATTTTTCATTCGCCACGTAAAATATCCGTGCGCTCAATAAATTTCACGAGGTTTGGGACCTTTTCTATTTGTAACCGATTTTCGCTTGTCTTCTTTGCAAGAACTCCTTGGAAGTATGTCATCCTCCTCTAAAACTACGATAAGTTTATCACGCCTCGGGACGCTGTCTTCACTGTACAGAAAGAATGAATTTTGACTCATAACAGAATCAGTGAATGAGTGTACGTTTATTGTTTTCTTCCTTTCTTATGTTTTCTTTATAGAAGTAGACAACAGATGACCCAAGTGCTTGTCTTTTCCGACCTTCCATCACAATATTCTTTAATGTTGATTTCAAAACGTCTGTGGCATCGCAGGTCACTTTTACAAAAGTTTGCTTTTAAGCTTATTTGTCATATGCGTTTTTCATACGCCGAAAATACTGCATAACTCGAGACACCATCTCACGTGTCTGGCCTCACACGGTCGCCTGATTTACTCATGGATGTTGTGGTCGAAACCATAACAACAGAAATGTAAAAACTTGCAAACGCCGCAAAGCAACAAATCGGATATCCACACCCTCGTACAGCAGGAAGCGCACACAAACAGACTCGCTTCCGAGCGAGCAAAATTTCAAACAAGAGCCCTTTGTGGCAAATGTACGCGAGGATATGGGAAGGAAGATCATTTCTCTTGACACGGCATTTCTCACATCCAAAAGCCATTCGACTTGGCAGGTTAAACAAAGATACGAGCTTTCAACATCCCAGGTTTCGGGACGGTCTTGCCCCCGCCCGCCCGGGCCGAGGCGGCAGCGGTGGCTCCTCAGGCGGGGATGTTGAGCCGCGAAGATAGGTACCCCCCACCCTTTCGCACAAATGCAGACGCCTCATTTCCCCTCATTCTTCGCGCACGAGCAAACCATATTTTTTGTAAGTTGTCAAGCTATAGTTACTATCTCGTATACATATGTATACTAGTATATAATAGATAATGATATTTTGTAATGCTTCACAAAGTCGATTTTGAGATTTCAACGGAAATACTCGTTTGGAGGTCCCCTGATAACCGAAAAACACATTTTCACAGATCACATTCTATTTTTAGCAAATTATTGGGCCCATTATTTACCATTGTTGACATCAAATAATGAGTGTTTTATTGAAAAGAAATATTATTGTCTTTACCATAGTTATAGCAGTTTGGTCAATTTCCAGGAACATCAAAATTCTCAGTTTTATGACCAATGCCAAACAAGTAATACAACTGGCCAATTTTGTTATTTTTATATAACACCAAGAATTCAGTAACTAACCACCCAAAATGATGAATATAATGGATCAGGGACAATTCCCTCCTATGGGTTGTCCATTAGTGTGCCATTGACTTGTCCTATGGCATTTTGATGATTTACCTCTGAGAGATGCATGTATCTTCCTCGATTAACAGATGAACCAGCATTCATAAAACTGCAGGAATACTATGACCAATATGGTGAACACCTATACATCAATCAATTGATGAAAATTAATCCTCTACGATTTGAAACAATACAGCATTATACTGGAAACACCTGAGGATGGAGATATTTTAATTGATTTTTCTAAAAAATCGAGTGAATGATGATATTATGAATCTTCTCTTTGATCTAGCAAGAGCACGAAAAGTAGGATGCCGCCGTGAGTTTATGTTTCAGGGGATGCCTGTTAATTTTACTGAAGATCGTGCTGTTCTGCACACAGCCTTAAGAAATCAATCCACAACACCAGTCATTACAGATGGTGAAAATGTAATGCCCAAGATACATGAAGTATTGAATCAAATGAGGGAGTTCACTGAGCAAGTTATTTCTGGAAAATGGAAAGGTCACACAGGAAGAGAAATTGAAGATATTGTAAATATTGAATTGGAGGCTCAGATTTGGGTCCGGTGATGGTAACTGAGGCCCTGAAACCATTCCAGACACGCCTTAAGATGCATTTTGTTTCTAATATTGATGGTACACATTTAGTGGAAGTTTTAAAGAAAGTGAACCATGCAAACAGTTCTATTTATTATATCCAGCAAAACATTCACTACTATAGAAACTATCACTAATGCTAATTCTGCCAAAAAAATGGTTTTATTGAGAAATCAGGGAATGAAGAGGGGGTAGCAAAACATTTTGTTGCTGTCTCTACAAACAGTCCCAAAGTCTGTGCATTTGGAATAGATTTAAAAAATATGTTTGTTTTCTGGGACTGGGTTGGAGGACGATACTCATTATGGTCAGCTATTGGTCTTGCAATTGCACTGGCAATAGGCTTTGATAATTTTGAACGCCTACTGGAAGGTGCATTCTTTATGGATGATCATTTTCGAAACTACTCCTCTGGAAAGAAATGTGCCAATAATTCTGGCATTAATATCTTTCTGGTATCATAATTTTTATGGAGCTGAAACATATGCTATTATCCCATATGATCAGTACTTGCATCGTTTCCCAGCATATCTCCAGCAGGCCGACATGGAATCAAATGGAAAATATGTGACTCGATTGCAGTGGTAATGTGACATACACCACAGGTCCAGTGGCTTGGGGAGAACCAGGTACCAATGGACAACATGCATTCTTTCAATTATTGCATCAGGGGACTCATCTTATACCAGTTGATTTTATTATTCCTGCCATATCACATAATCCAATTGAAGACAACAAACACCACAAATTACTATTAGCTAATTTTGTGGCACAATCTGAAGCTCTAATGAAAGGAAAAACTTGTATGGAAGCCCAGAAAGACCTCCAATGTTCAGGATTAACAGGTGAAAAAATGGTACAGATAGTACCACATAAATTTTTGAGGGTAATCGCCCGTCAAAACTCTATAGTAGTACGAAAAATAACTCCATTTACCTTGGGAGCACTCATAGCATTATATGAACATAAAATATTTGTCTTGGGATGCATATGGGATATAAACTCTTTTGATCAGATGGGTGTTGAACTTGGCAAGGAACTTGCCAAGAAAATTGAACCAGATTTAGAAGACCCACGAGAAGAAATTACATCTCATGATCCTTCAACGAATGGACTAATTAATTTCATTAAAACACACTTTCCAATTCCATAAATGCTATTATTATGCAATTACAAAATGCTGTCCCAATAAATGTCATCTACATTTAAACGAATCATGTATGAGATAAACTTTACTTGAGAATGTTACATTACAGGCTGTAAAATAAAAGCTGTATCCTTCAGTTTTGACTTTTTTTATTTAATATTTTTCTTAATATAGAAATTAATAACCTCCTAACAGAGCAGATAGTTTTTCTTAGGTTAGAAAAATAAGACAACACTGTACTGTAAAAAATATAATAATAACAATCACACCAACAACAAAAAACTTGAAAATTTCAATAATATGTTTAGGAGAAAATTAATAATAGTATAAAAAACAACTTGTATCATACCACTAGTGATGCAGGGTGAATGTGATACATCACAAAAGTAATTTTTTTTAATGAAGGCCCTACCTACAGCGTAGATGGCAGGAGATAATTAACTGAGAAAGGATAATAGATTGCAATACAATATCAAAGTGAAGTTGTACTAGTAACAAAAAGTAGGTCAAGAAACTTAGGAGTGTGAGACCTCTGGTCACCACCTGTGTTACAGTTCTTTAAAACGGATCCCAATGTTAGTGAAGGTGATGTCATTAAGGTGCTTGTTGATAGATTCAATACAGAAGAGCACATGTTTTAGAATATGAACTAAGTTTTTCTGAAGAATGTGTCTAGGATAATGCATCGGAATAAGTCCAGGAGGAATTTCTAGAAGTCATGAATTGTGACCTGAGCACTCTGATTTATAAAGGTAAGATCATAATATAATTAGCACTAATTTTCTGAGGTTAAGAGACAGGCTAAAAAAGCTTAAAAAACCCTCCAAAAACTGTTTGATTTACTCATAAGTCTAAATATAAATGAAACTGAAATCCAAATTCTTTTAAATTAATGCTGTGTAGAACAACTATGTGAGGGTGTTTAGCAGGACCAATCAATGAAACTGAGGTCTGTGTAGTATTAGGTCTATTATATACAGCACAATTGCATTAAGCCTTCAGAGTGAACCCTGAGGACTTAACAGCATCAAATGGCAGAGGAATTGGTATTTTTCAAGCATCAATATCCCTTCAAAGATTTAGATTTATACTTTGCTGTCTGTGCTGTAACGACGACACAAGGCCACAAAAGAGGTAGCTAGATAACATTGTACTTATCAGAGAGGTTTATTGAGAATATTTTCTTCTGCTAGAAACATTTTTTCAGTTTCTGAGTACATAGCAATTGAAAAGAAGGTAAAGTCATTTAGACAAATATCCTTCTTCAAGGTTTCTATACCTTCAAAATATTGAGTTAAAATGTACGGCCTAGTTGTTGTGAGTTTCTTTACTACATTGAATTTAAACATTCATGCTGGAATGCAATTAAATAGCTCTTTTGCAGCTAAAATGTTCATGAAGATTAAGCAACTAGTGATGAAGTAGAGCCTCTGTAATGAGATCTGGCAGGTACATGAATGTAGAAAGTTGATTGTGGGTTGTCTTCGCTGAGAAATCTTTGCAAGACCCCAAGGTAACGTAAGTTTCAACACAGAAAACAATAAACCTCACATGCCCTCTGAATACCTTACTGCTAGAGTCCATCATCTTCTCTAATGTCCAGAAAGACATTGCACTAGTGTAACAACTCCTAGAAAAAAAGATAATCTTGTTATTTTCAACAATGCATCATTATGATGCAACTGATGAAGCAATGAGTGGCTAGCAAAACTCCCAAATACAGTAAATACTTTTACTACATAACAAAAGGTGTAGTGGATGTTGAGGATGAACTTACAGCAGCTTATGCCCAGAAACAATAGGTAGCCACATACTTTTTTTGCTATCACGAATGTGGCTAGCATCAACATGCAAACAACATATGAAACCAATATTGAAATTAAACATCAGAACAGATTGTTTCAGAAAGTTTGGGTTTGTCATTAGTAAACCAAATATCAGTATACTAGTCCCTGACAAATTGTCTCAAGAATTTACAATTGTGATCAGGCAAGCAACTTAAGATGTATTCTCCAGTAGCCTTCATGAAAAATTTGGAAAGAAACAGAGTCAATGTGTGAAGTGTCTACATTGAAGGGTCAGAAAAAGAAAAAATAACATGTACATCTTGTAGTGTGCACCTTTGTATGGACAGAGCTGCCCATAGGTTGCAGGGGGTCCTAGACAAACTTTTGTGCCCCCCCCTCCAATTTTCTCAATCCACAGGATTTCTTCAATTATCACAAATATTGATTCAAACTTATATATTATAAGCTTTATTTGAACAAACATACATTTACAAATAAATAAATTTGCATTTGTACAAAAAGGTTTTGATTCAGAAAAAAAACTTTTAATTCAAACCTGGAAAACAGACACTCCAGTATGTAATAATTTAAAGTACAATCATTTTTGAGACTTAAGACAAGAAGAAAAAAGTAGAATACCAATTAAGCATAAAAGCAGAATACAAGTAAACGCTGAAAACAATTAAAGTAGAACACAAAGCGTGCACATTATATTTAAATTATAATTAAGGAACGTAAATTCAGAATATATGTGAATAGAAGAAGTTAAATGTGCAAAGGATATCTCAGTAAAAAAAACAGTAGGCAGACAATAATAATGCATAAGTAATAGTAGAGAACTCCGAGTTATTGTAGATAATTCACACCTAAAATTCTATTTACATGCCAAACCAAAGGTTTTTACATAGTTTTCAACAAAATATTGGAGTGAAGTATATCGTGCAAAAATATCAGTAGCATCAAATCAACACTGTAGCAACAGTAGTTCATAACTATTTTCCGGACAAGGATTTTAAAATCAGAAATTAGTAGTAACAAAATCATGAGGGATAGAAAATAATTGGTTGTCTGCCATTTCCAAACATCCATCTAGTAACTGGTTAAACAAGTGCGGAGCCAAATAAGAAAAGGAAGAAGTGAAAATGATTTAGAATAGCACGGAAATGATAACTTGGATGATGATCTGGTGCAGAGTGACTTCCTGGCGTACCAGTCTCCCAAGAAAGTTACTTGGTCACAAAGATAAGGTGGGCTGCCAGTTTTACGAACTTTGATAACAAGTTTAAATGTGTGTAGCCAGATTCTCTGTCTCATTGACAGCCCACCTGAATTCTGCATCGGCAGAGATAAGTGGTCATACTTTCTGAGGTCATAACAGAATCTTAGACACATATTTTGTACACCTTGAATGCGGGTCATCTGAAGGGTTTTCAATCCCGGGCCATAGGCAGCATCTGCCAAGTTAAACCAGGGATAGAATTAGGAATCTGCCAAATACAACTTTATCTTAGTTGGTAAAGATTTTCTAAGCGAGTACAAAGTTCTCAAACGGGAATATGCAATAGAAATTACTTTAGATATATGTCAATCAAACTTCCAGGATGAGTCAAGAATTAAACCCAAATTACGTGTGGCGTCGACAGTTAGTACACGTGTACCATCAATATCAATTGATATACCTCTGGTGTCACCAAGACGCTCAGTAAGGTACACAATATATAGACAGATTCAAAACAAGACTGTTTAAATTTGACCATTGAGATTTTTTCTTGATGTCCGCCTCAAGGACACTCAGCGCAAGGTTTAAGTTCACTGGAGAGAATGCTAAGAATAACTGGGTGTCATCAGCATATGTGAAGATAATATATGACAAGTCTAAATTATGCATATCCGCCACATATAAATTGAAGCAGGACGGGCCCAGAATTGAACCTTGCGGAACCCCTGACTTGATACAAATTGGTGTAGCGATTCTTTGGGTACCCCGCAACCATAAGTCAACTTGCTGAACTCTATCAACCAAGTAACTAGTAAAGAATTTTACATTGGAGTCGAAACAGCCACACACTTTCAATTTATGCATAAAAATAGCATGATTCATTGTATCAAAGACCTTAGAAAAGTCTAGAGAAACTATGGCAGAACATTTGTCTTTATCAAAATTAGTCAGAACAAAATCGTTAAGAAAGGTAAGTGCAGAAGCAGTATAGCCACTACAAAAACTGGACTGGTTACAAGGTATAGCTCCAATGGAGTTCATATGACTGAGAAGTTGTTTGTTACAGATAAATTCTATAATTTTAGAAAGAAATGGAAGCATTGTGATTGGGCAAAAGTCCTGCAATGACTCAGGCTTGTTTGACTTAGGAATAGGTCTCACAAGTCCATGTTTCCTAGCCGATGGAAACTCCCCACTCGCAAGTATCTTCAAAGAATATCACAAATGAATAAAGAAGGAAACTTACCTCATCATCTTTGAGATATTTGCATTAACCCATTAATATAATTCCTTGAGACATTGCAGATTTCATTTTTGGTTTTCAAAGTGAGACACACATATGAGCAGTCAGAAAAGCAAAGCATACATTTCTGTAGAGAGTGAATTTTCAAATGAAGAAACCCAAATTTTCTTAAAATTTCTAAGCTAATATCAATGAGAATTCAGAAAACATAAGCGCTGCATCTAATTTAAAAACAAGAAATCTTATTTGTGAATGATATAACTAATTTTTTATTGAAGCATTCCAGTAGAGAAAGAATAATCTGTTGTATCAAAAGCAAATACATAATCAAGATTTTAATGTTCTCATGAAAATATAATATCTGGGAAGAAAATAGCTTTTAAGTTTTCTCAAGTCCGCACAAATATTTATTTCTGAACAAAACTTCAATTTCTTTCGATCTCACAACTCTTAAAAAGCCATAATTTTTTGCAGCCAGAAACCCACATACTAGTAGTTTTATGACTTCCAAACAGCAGGTACAAAATGACTCAACTTCATATTCTTGTTGTTTGAAACCTAAATTTTACAAGTTTTAATTTTTTCAATAATGCTTTCATAGGTACACTAAATTATTACCTTGAGTATTAAGATGATATTATCACTCTGTCCCTTTTCTTTTCTTTCATTTGTTATGTAAAGTTCATTTGAATTCATATTATATATACTATGAATTCAAATTATATACCAATATTTACCAAACTTTCAATTATCTTTTTATTAGTCCATTACTGAACCTTTTATATATTTTGTATCAGATGAATGATGATGATAGCTTAGCTGTCAAAAGCTGCTACTACAAAAAATAATAACATTGGCAAAGACAATGCCTTTTATTCTCAAATTTGGAACATCAACAACACATCACCAATAAACAAGCAAAATAGGGATACAAATTTATTTGAACTTCAGTATTTTAACTTCAGGTAGTTTTTTAACAAATTTCAATGTAACAAACTGAATAAAAATTATATAAAGCATGCAATTACATCAAAGAAAATGCATGTACAATATCCCTGATAAAATTTAAATCCTTAAGCAAATATTAGATTTTGAGTAATTCACGGAATAAAAAAAAACAAAAAAAAAAACTATATTCCCTTTTCTCTTCATGCAAGAAACACAAGGATACCATTTATCATTGTGACCACCTATAATTCTGAGAGCAATTAAAAATGTGCACCCTATATAAGCACTATTGCTACGAGGAATTTCTGATAAGAAGGGTTTATTAAGAACTTCTCCTCCCCACAATAACCTGAAGACCATAAACAATATCTTTTGAGAGCAATTGTAATTTAGTTAGAAAATATATTGCCAAAATCAATGTTCATTATTCCAATCCTTCTGGAATCCTTTTTCAATAGATTTTCATACAAATTTTTATACAGTTGGAAAGTGATCAAACCATAACAAACTGTTGTGTTCTTCAGTTCCAAAAATGAACGTTCAGTATATCTAAGAAGTTCTTATATAAATCTTATTTATAATGGTATATGAAAGACTATTCACAAAATATGGCATTTTAAAAATACTGTTGCAATTTACTATTTCAAGTACATTTTTTAAATATAAATTACTTTTTTTGAATTATATTTTCATTCTAAATGTGAGGTACCCCCATGTGTGCCAATTGTAATTTGAAAAAATCAGCAAACTTTTATTTAAAACTTCTCAACCTTCTGGAAATTTCAAGTTTAAATTATTAATTTTAGTTTCACAGTATTAGCTTTATAATCAAATAAAAGGTTTCAAACATAAGTTATGTACTAAAATAGCATTTTATTAGCATTTTCAATTTTTAACACCCTTAATACTATACATTTTTTACAAACAGAATCACAATAACTCTGGAATCTATAAGATACAAAAAAACATTACTCAGACTTTGTGAACCTGTTTATATGAATCTTTACTTTTATATTAATAAAGGTTGTGATATCTCTAGTATAGCCTCTTCATGATAATTAATAATAATAGAAGATTCATACATGGGATATTAAAATTAAAACTTGATAGCTAAGCAACTATACTGTAAATTTATCTGAAAAATTAGAAAAAGTATACTCTTATAAAAATTTCTTATTCTGTAACATTATACGACAATGTAAGAAGATAAAAATTGTGCTGATGGTACTTGATACCTCCCAATCAAAATAATAGTTCATAAATATTATGGAGCACAAAATAAAGAGTTACGTTGAAAAACAATGGATAATGGGAGTAATTGGGTATCACAAACCAAGGCAACTGGCCAATTTTTAAAAATGTCTGTCACTATGCCAAGTTCCTGATCTAACAAACTGGGGCATTAATAACTTAATTGCACAAACAAGACATTGAAGAACTTCTTGCCCAGCTTTAGCCTCATCATTTGTTTGCAGATCTTTTTCAGTGTTTTTGTTTGTAGAATGCCTTGCTCTATGCACTCAGTAAAACATTAAATAAAAACTAATTTGTTTGTTTAATGCAGCAAATAATTCCTTTTCATATCCACTATTTGAGGTTAATTTTACTCTGAATTTAGAAGTAATATTGTTACTTGACAAGGTTTCCCCAGGAAACTTTGTGAAAATGGGGAACTTAATCAACCAAGAATTTAGTTATTTTTCTCAAATTATTACATTATTGTTTTTCAATTTGTTCATTTTTATTCTTTGTCCATGTTTGTTTACTTTTATGAATATACAATAATTTTTTAAAATAATTTTAATTACATTTATTAACTATAAATTAAATGTTAAATCTTACCATATATATAAATATTCATAAATTAGATATTGAACATTCTTATAATATCAAAATTCTTTGTCAAAAAGTCTATATTAATGGTTATAAGTTAATTTAAAATATTAACAATAGGCATTTTTCATAATTTATTTTAAATAATCAATACTTCTCTTAATTATTTATAAATATATCCATACATAATTCATTAAATACATTTTACATAGAAGAAGTACTTTAAAATATTTAGTACTTTTATATGCATATATAGTAGTACTTTTAAAATTTTAAAAATTCGATTTAAATTTAAAAATCATGTTTTTCCCACTATAGTTAATGCTAGCAGGTAAGGTGGTTTTATAGCTTACAAAATACCCTTTCCTTGTCTTTTTTTGTGATTTTCACTTGGTTTTAATATAATTGACAAAGCTGCCTCACATCCAGGGCAACTTTGTCTATGGTCTTTTTGTACTTTTAGCACAGAAAATTGTACTTTAGTTGCAATTTTCCTGCAAATTGTGAAACTAGAGATCAAGGCCAATAGTTTGATATAGGTCTGAAACAATTTTGTACATTATAGTTAACAAACTTGTTAAAAGAAGAAAAAAAAAGTGGCAAAGAAGCCCCGGTTTATGGTAATAGAAATGTTAGCAACATTTTGTTTAGCTGACTAGCAGGGGGGCGGAAGAGTGAATTGTCTTTTATGTTCAAGTTTGTAAATTCTCCAGATATTTATTTTCAATGGAACTCCTTTGTGCAATGATCACTTACATATTGTAGCTTGAATCCTTGAAAATTCCAATAAAAAACCTTCACAACCGTTTAAAAATTGAATTATTGAGAGTAAGGCAGCCACAGAATAGACAAGTATCATTATAAAAGAAATCAATTCTTTTCATTATCATGGGTTTTTGCTATGGATCTTCAAGTGGTCCATTTTCTCTGACAGATTTTTCCCTAAACCACCGAAAACAACCACACATTTTAGGAATCTGTTATGTACCTTTTAAGTACCAGTACCTTCTTACCAGTCAATAATATAATGAGAAAATTATTACATTTGTTTACCGTTTCAAGAAAATTCAAACATCTAGATTGATGAACCACTACGTAAAAAAAAGAAAAAGCAAACAACCTCTGGCAAAGTTATTTTGCTACACATTATTTTAAAAACAGTGCATTAATGAAATACTAAAAACACACTTTATTATGTGCAATTTTTTTAAAAATAAATATTACAGAACAATAACTAACATTTGTACATTTCCTTACATTAGACTTTCCAAACCTTGAAAAATCCCTGAAGTTTTTCCCTCGAAAACAAACAACAACAAACAAACAAAAGCAACATCAAATAAAATTTGTACACACCTATCTTTCCTTATCTATGCCTTCTACTGACTTGTTTTCTTCATGGCCTTTCTGTGAAGATGGAATGTCAGGAAAATGCAACCAAATAGTGTCACTCGCTCGAAGTATTCCTTCTGGTACAATTCCAATTGGTGTCTTCAGTTGTGACGTAAGGAAAGAACTAAGATCTACATCTACACCCACGAAAAGTACCTGACACATCAGTGTTGTCAAACATATGAACTTGACATTCTTGACCTGTAAAAGCATGAACTCATAAATATTTCTAATAAATTTTCTTTAACAAAATGATTTAAATTATAAAATTATGCAACTAATTTTCGAGAACGGATAAAACCTTTATCAGTCCTCAAATGAATCTTTCTTCCCATAAAACTATGATACTTGCCCACAATTCCAGCCATTGCTCGTAAAAATCTTTCCCTCAAAAAGGTCCTTGCTTCTTGCTCACTTTCAGTTGATATGCAATTTTCGGCATTCATAGTTTTGGCGCTTTCACTGAAATGCAGTTGATGAGACAATTTTTTTTTTCAAGAAATTTGGAATTATTCTTCCGTACTTGACACAGCTAATAAGGGGAAATAGCAAAATTCAGTATTCACGGAACCAGTCATTTCACTTCATTGAAATCGGTACATTAATCGCAGATTATTTTTACTAACATTACTTCAGTGGTCAAAGAATAACGGGTCGATTTCTCTAAAATTATTATAAAACCTTAATGAGAAACAATTACTGATAATTGTTTCTCATTAGTTCAAGCAAATTCAAATCAACCCACAACAACCCACGTTTTCTACCTGTCCACCTAAATCGATCACTTTCAATTAATCGATTTGATTTCATTACTATCGACTTTTACTTCGATATCACATCTTCGATAGCGTTGCATCACGGAAGGCGCTAAAATTGAAAACGGGGATTGGTAATGATAGCACGAAGCAGTGTCTGTATGTTTCTGTCGCTCTCTGTCCCTCTCATTTACATTTACTTGCAGATTCTGCACGTCTGTGAGCAGGTGAGGTAATATCGGGAAGCGCCGGACCAGCAAAAATGTAATAGAATGTTCGAGAAGAGCTCATTCTGTAGATTACGGGATGAGAACAGTTTCATTGAGGCCGTTGACCTCAAAATTTTAGTTTTTAAGATCCTCGAACGCTTCGTTTAGGAGTTATTTAACGTATATATTCAAACTGCTGCCGACTGTATTGTGGGTTGGGTGGTGAATATTTAGTTTTATTCTCTAGCGCATGTAGTGGAGTTACAACAGATTTAATAGCACATAAACCTTCTGGATGAAAGAACACGTAGAAGTGCCAACTTTCATGGAGGTCGGTCTAACGATGTCGGAGTTTAGCTCTTATATATTTATTATAGAAATAATTTGTTATTAAAATCGTTGAATTCAGAGGTGCAAAATGACGAAGGATTAGGGTATTATAATTTTCATTCTATGATACAGATATGAACAGATATAATTTAAATAAAAATGTATGATAACGATTTACAAATTAAACATTCGCTTACAAACAAACATTACTCTCTAGGACTGAAGAAAGTCGACAAGATTTCACAAAATATGTTTCAAGCCTCTTCTACGTTTTATTAACCTCTTTATATTTTCTTCTCATTCTTTTTAGATATTTTCTTTCTCTTCTTAAGAACTTATTAACCGCACCGTCTCCAGGCGCATGTAAGCGATCCTGCCCTATTCCAGAGTTGTCAAGGTCGATGCCAGGAGCGGGAGTCCGCGGCATGAGTGCCACAACGAAATCGCCCCTCCACGCAGTTCATTACCCCGCCACCAGAGACAACGCCATCACTATTGTAAAACGGCTGGGTTACTAATAGTTTCCTTTCTCGACGCTAGTTGCGCAGAGAAGCTCATAGCATGCTACGGTGCCACGACGCGTTGCAACTAGTAGGAGACCTTGACACCACTGCCCTATTCTTTTGTTCCGGGCACGCTGTAATTGTCATTGTCGAAATGTCACAGCGGCCCACGATCACTCCCTTGACACCTAGAGGGAGACTTTACAGGACTCCGTCAACACTTGCCGATTGTGTCGGACACACTCCAATACGTGGAAGCCGCCGCTTGTCAAGCGGAGTAAAAAAGAGATTTGAGCTGTCTCACGCCTCTGGAGAAAAGTTAAAGACATTTTCCATATGTAGTACCACTGGGCTAAAATACAGCAAGAACCAGGATTCCCATTAGTAATTAAAAGGCTAACGACAGAAAGTGCGGTTATTTTTTCGATACATTTTTAGACGTTTCTACAACTTTTTTGTTTTTCATTTTTATTTTTTCTTCACTTTTACCATTTTCAATTTTTTCTCTACGCCTTGACTATTGTGGTCCCCCTCGGTCCGCCACTGCAATTACATGAGTAACATATCGAACAGCTTGAGTTACGCGTCTGAATTTGTTTTGATACAAATTTTTACGTCATTTTTCTTTGTTTTTAGAGCATTTTAAAACATTTTAAGAGTATTTAATTGATCATTTTTGGCGATGTTTTAGGTCATCAAAATAAAAAATAGCCCAGATGTATTATTCCTGCAATTAGCTTTTATTTTCAGCTGTATGATAAGAGGTGGAGATGTCCATACAGAATGGAAGACAGCGTATATCACAAATATATATAAAAAAAGGAGATCGTAAAGAATGTACAAATTACAGACCAATAAGTGTAACAAATTCTGTTTCTAGAATTTACGGGAAAAATAAAAGATGAGATTAGAAAACGCAATCAAGGATGTTGAAGAACAAAATGGTTTTCGGGCAGGAAGATCTTACATTGATGGAATATTTTGCCTTCGTCAAATAATAGATAAGAGATTGGCACATAATTTAGAGACACACATGGTCTTTATAGATCTCACGAAGACCTATGACAATGTTCCATTGGAAAAATTGTGGGAAGTTCTCAGACATCAAAATATAAATATACAATTAACAACAGCAATTCAAAACCTGTACAATGATATGACAAGCTGCATCAAAATTGGAAGAAAGGTAACGAATCCAATTAATCTCTAAAGGTCTGAGACAACGATGCTGTATAGCACCTACTCTCTTCAAAATATATTTAAACGCTGCTCTTGAAAATTGGAGACGTAAATGTCGAAACATGGGGATAGAAGTTGACAATGATAAATTTTTTAGCCTTCACTTCGCTGATGACCAGGTTATTCTTGCCGAAGATGAACAAGATATAGATGACATGCTAAGAAAGCTAAATGAGGAATATACAGCTTGGGGTTTGACTATGAATCCACTGAAAACTGAATATGTTGTTGCGGGAGCACAAGGGACTAATTTAGTAATTGGGAACAGGTGTATTAAAAATACAGCAGCTTATAAGTATCTTGGTGTACATATATCAAAGGAAGGCGGATGTGCAGAAGAAGTAAAACATAGGATCTCTCAAGGAAGAGCAGTGACAAGACTGCTGAATAATGTTTTGTGTAGCCAAAAAATAACAAGCAAGACAAAGATAAGAATATACAAATCACTGGTTGAAAGTGTATGTACATATGGCTCAGAAGTTTGGATTATTAATCAGAGCGAAGAACAAAAATTAAAATCAATGGAAATGAACTACTGGAGACGCTATTGTGGCCTTACACTCCTGGATAAAGTACCCAATGTCGACATAAAAAATCAAATGGGTATTAATATTGATATAATGGATGAAGTTGATGCTAAAAGATTGAGGTGGTATGGTCATATCCAAAGGATGACGGAAAGTCGGTGGCCTAAGAAAATTTTGAAATGGTTATCTCAAAGAAACAGGAAACGTGGCAGACCGAGAAAAACATGGGAAAAGGAGATAGAAAAGGCAATGAAGGAACGAGATCTTCAAGAGGAAGATTGGGAAGATCGAAGGACGTGGCGACTAGGATGCGAGAAGCGGCGTCAGCTGTAAGAACCTCGCTAATACTACTACTAAAATCCTCCCTTAATTATTATATTTCCTTATCCTAGTGCAACACTGCTTTACTTTTCTAATATTAACTAATTTTACTGTTCACTTTTTTTGCTTTTTGAATATTATTGGATCACTTCATTTACATTCGTGGGTTCTGAAATACAACTTTCCTTACCTGTTGTATATGTACGAGTGATTCTGTACAGAATCACGATCACTGGAATTTCTCTGGAAGATAAAACTATCGAATTGATGGCAACTGTAATGAATTCTCAGCCTTTTCTCTTTTAGAAAACAATAACAATTAACATTTATTATCGCTAAATTTACAATATGCGAGATCTCATGACTTGAATTGAAATTTTCTTTGATTATGGATTGTACAGTACTTTTTTTATATAGAAAGTTCGTAAGCTTATGATGTTTCTCGAATGGGTGTCTTTTCGGCATGAAAATCTTCTCGGATGGTTCCCCGTGCGGTCCAAGTGATGTCTCCGATGGTCCGTCTAAATTTTGAAGGCGCCGTATTATCTGTAATTGGTGGATTAATTTCTTAAACCCTTCGATAATATTGCATCGCGACGCGGACTGGCCCTAATTTCGGTTCCGTGTGGGACCCCTATCCACGATCCCTATTCACTGATGTTATTAATATTCTTTTACCCAGCTACGAAGCTACTCTAAATCCTTCGGTAATAAGAAATTCTATTTAAATCGAGCCCTGAAATAAACTCATCCCAAAACACAAAATTCCCCGTTAAGATTTTGAATAATAATACTTTTGAACTTGAATAACACAACGTTGCTTTAATAGCATGAACCTCCAAAACGTCGCCTCAAAGTCCTTTTTCCCAATAACTTAAATCCCGATAAAAACTGAAATTTCCACGTCCCGTCGTTGTTCGATGTATTCTGCTCGCTGGCTATCACAAGACAAGCTTGAAAGCTTCCGTCTCCCCCAAGCACGAATTCCCAAAGCCTGAAATTGTTGAAATTAATTAGTTTGAAATTGAAATTAAATAGTTTCTGAAAAATTGGGGGAGCAATCCCTCATTTCTCCCCCCCCCGTGGATCCTGACTATGGCCGGGAAATATGGGCAGGAAATATAATGATTGAGATTGGATTGATGATATTGGAAGTCAAGTTAGGCCGAAGACCAATAATTGTTTTGAAAATTTAAAATAAACTTTGGTTCCTAAAGAGCAGTATCGCACAAAAATATTTGCTACTTATTTTGACGCAAATGCTGTACTGCGTGAGGGATAGTTAATACAGATCGCCGCAGAAGATGGGTGTCTGCCTCTTCTATTCTCCTATCTTCCTTCGCTCTGTTCCGATCCCCTGAACTTCTAATCTAACCGGTTTCCAAATTAACCACTGGATTGCCTTCTAAACTAGTTTCCTTGGGCGCTGGGGTCACCATTGTCCTCTTACCTGCTGAACTGTTGACCAAGCTAACCAGTTTTCTTGACCACTTACTGAAACGACATATCCATACTGAGCGTATATAAATCATAATTTGGGAAGGGGTCCTGCTAAACCCAACGGCCCCAACCCCTCTTAGAGCAGTGTAAATGTTACGATATGAAAGTATACATTTTGTACGAGTTGTATGAAGTGGTGAAAACAACATTGAGGGATAGTATGTCGGTTACCAAGAACGTTGTAAGGTTGTTGAGAGAGACTAGGTTGAGATCACGAGAATATGGTCGCCGGACTGTAGGCCGGATAAATATTAACGAGCAATTCTGATTTAAAATCCAATTAGTAGCGACTTCATGATATTGAAAGATTGGCGAAATCTAGAGGAAGGTAATTCAGCAAGTTGATCGGTGGTTCTGAAGTAAGGAACAAGGTATCCGCTGGAGGCGGAGAAGGTGACATTGGCCGATTGATTCTGGTTGTCTGATTTAACGAACAATGTATTCGTTTTGTGTTTGAAATTAAAGTGTTATTACTTCAATTACCAGGGGAGGGCAATGGACACCGAGTGGTAATACAGCTGCACCTTGATTTAGTTATTGGCTGTAAAAAAGATCCCGGGCACTTCAAGAGTGCGTATGCCGTTGCGGAACAATGGGTTCAGTATATTCTTGTCACTAAACAAACTCACTTTCAGCAGAGATTAAAAATTCAAATACAGTTGAGAATTTTGTTAAACATCGACCCAAGAGGTAGACAGATCAATGTAGGCCACCGTGAGGGAAGCAAAGCCGCGTGTGCTAGAACCCTTTAGTGACTGTATCTCGTAACAAAAGGTCACAAAAATACACCATTTTCAGTGTTGTCATAGTCACACGCTTTGTGATGTTTAATTTTTATATTTCAGAGAGATCTCGTTGGACGAGTAGGATAGTGGCATGTGGGTGAGATTTAAGATATAAAACGTTTACGTACGGTATTATTATACTAAACGATATTAAGACGTTAGGACAGGGGTCACCACGTTTTTGCTCCGTGGAGTCAAGGTCATGCTTCCAGTCTCAGCTGACGGCTGAGATCTAGAGGCAGTGAGATCTAGTGGCAGAGATATTAGAAAGATAAATTGATAGGTATGGGAAATTCATAGGCAAATCCACGCTGTTGCTACTCACTTCATTCTGTGATAAAGACGACACCCACGGAAGCCTACGAGATGTCCCAAAATGTCAATTCTCATTGCCTTCGAATGTTTATTCTCTCCATTAGAAAACAGTAATTAAACAAACAATTCTATAGTGAGAGGTATTTCAACTAGTGGGAGAAAACGATTTCGAACGGTATTGTTGATGTGATATCGTTGATGTGTTGTTGTGGTAAATCGTGTAAATATATTTATTTAAGAGTTATAGTATTACAACCTAACTAAAAGTTCAAAGCTGCATAGGGATTCGATGAGTGATTCTGTAACCGATTCTCATTTAATCACTTGTGTTATTTCCATTCTTTGAAAGAATCATATAAACTCTCCAGGATTAGGGCATTTCAAGACTCACTAATATCCCGATGCATTAAATTCCTAAGTAAAATAAGAACCTCACGAAGCAATAACTAACCCAACAATAAGAGCTTGTTTTCAAGCTATTACAACCGCTACGCTTTTCTCACAGGAAACGTGTTATACTTTACTGTATAATTAAGCATGTAATGTATCTTCGGATTAAATGTTTTAAACGATTAAAAATTTAATGGCTGCGCAAACACTTTACTTCATTTCCAGTTTAAAAAATACAATTATTTCTAGTCAGTTTTAAATATCACTGGGCTGATGGTACCAAGGCCGCTTGTTTTTTTCTTCTTCTTCTCCAGTGATGTTCAGTCAAATTGTACTGGCTCCCGTGAAACTGAGCCGTCCAACCCTTCACCTCTACCTTTCGCGACCTTGAACAGTCACCGCTTCTGATATCCGCCTTCCGCCCCGACTGTTGGTGGCAGCTCTCGATCGGATCGCAATATATTGCAATTATCGCAATTACAGATTGTCAACACAACTGCACGAAGAGTTCTTGAATGATGGCACTAGAAAAGAAAAAAAATTGTTTTCATACTCCCGGGATGAAAGTAGGTGATTTCAAAGGAAACAGTCACGAAGATAAAAACGTATTTTGAATTGAATTGAATTGAATTGCCTTATTGACGTGGCGAGATGCAAACTCTATTTAGTATTTGAAATAAACAAAATCCTATACTAATTTTCGCATTGTCACTCCGGTTATATTACTACAACATTTTACGAGCATGCTTCATTTGAGGTAAGAACATGTGAAAAATGGAATACGCATATTCGTACAATAAAATGCAGACATTAAAATGGTTTGTTGGTATTCTCCATAACATTGGTAAAACGAATGACCATGATTTGGGTTTTCCATGCAACCACAACCTAAGGTTCGTTGTACAGGTGTCTTTGAAAGAATCATATAAACTCTCCGGGATTAGGGCATTTCAAGACTCACTAATATCTAAGACTCACTATCACTAACATCTCATCACAACACTGGTGAGTGGTGGTATTAAGATATGTATTTTGATATGATATGAAATATTTATTGTGGTATTCGTAATCTACGTACTTATTTGAGTATGTTCTGCACTCTACCTTCCTGGGGGTAAAAATCCTGTTCCCTAGTGTTATTTTCAATATAGAATAAATATCGTTTTGAAAAATAAAGAAAATTGGTTCTGAGTGTTTATCAACGTGGTTCGTTCCTGAACCAAACGCATCTGCGGTGGAGTGCGTTCCACACAACCCACAATAATATTCCTTTAATATTCTTGCTCTTCCCCATTCGAGCGTGACAGCAATAAAGATGCCTGGAAGAGACTTTTCTTTTTTTAACAAAATAAATTATGAGTGGCGCCCTGGCGTAGTGCGACATCGAATTTATTTAAAATAATAATAATAATAACAACAACAACAACAAACAAACGCCTAAAAGAATTTGAACCAGTAACTTTAAAAAAAAACGTGAAACATTATAATATATGTACGCGATGTTAAAATACTAACATTTACAATTCATGTAGTGTCAAACAGAAGAATAAAGGAGATTGTAATGTAATAGTATAATGAAGTTTCTTCAAAAGAATTTATTGATACACGTATTTTTCATCTAATATACACATTGAAAATACATTGCATGTGATAATGTCAATGTAGGCCACTATGTAATTACACAGTTGTATTACATAATAATATCTTTGGTACAGTAATGGGTTTATAATTTAAAATATCACAGATGTCAATATGTTTACATTTATCATACAAGACAGTAACCACGGATAGCATTTGCAAACATATAATTAGGTAGCTATATTGGTCAAAATTTGATAGTAATCGTCTTAATGAATGTCTGTCATGAAGATAACGCGATTAAATATTTAATATTAAATTTGAGTAATTTATAAAAATTAACTTATGAAATAGGCAACTTACACTTGCTACGATTGATTAGATAAAAATTCTACGTCAAACACCGAATAAATTATCTTCATTCGAATGTAGCAATGCGTGTAATTTTAAGTCTATTTATCCATAAAATAAGTTCAAGTGCTCTCCATTATGGACTATTGAATATCGCAGAATTTCTTTACCTTTTCACAGTAGTATAAAACCTTACATATGTATATATTTGCATTGTGATACAAGGAATTACTTTCCTGGGGGAATCAATGGACTAATACTTCATAAATGAGGAAATGTCTAAGAAAATAATAATCGACATCGTCATCATGAGTGTAGTGAGATATTTTCGTACAATATCCTCATGTTTAACTTATGGAGAAAATTTTCCAGGTTTTTCGAGAGATATGTAAATTTTTTAGATCTACGTGGAACTAGTTACAACCTTTACAACATCGGTCGGTTATTGAAAAATCTAAAAAACAGTTCAATTTCTTTTTAAGGATTTAACATTACCAAACGATTACACGATCATCATTGCATTAACAGTCTTTCTCCTTTCTTATTATTTTTCGTAAAATTAATTCACCCCAATGTAGAAAGTGGTTGAGGATTTAGGTGATGCAGTTAGCAACACGTTCCGTTCAATCTGAGCTCTGCGCTTGCATGTGAACATATTGGGATAAAGAACAAAACAAATTCGAAATTTGATGGGCGACTGCTCTGACAGAAGCAATCGTCTCACTTATTGGGCGTCCTCTTCCCGTCGAAATCGAACCCCCTATCGCACACGCCTCTACTCCGAGAGGGTATGATGGTAATCGGCAGCCGAGCCAAAGTAATCGCCCAGGAAATCGTGCTGGCTCGTGGCCACCCCAGCAGGCTTCTACTACGAAAGGGCAGGATAGTAACCGCTAGACGAGCCGGAGTAATCGCCGAGAAAATCATGCTCGCTCTTGAGCACCCAGCAAGGTCTACTCCGAGTGGGTAGGATAGTAACCAGTAGCCGAGCCGAAGTAATCGCCGAGAAAATATGCTCGCTCTTGAGCACCCCAGCAAGGTCCTACTCCGAGAGGCAGGATAGTAACCAGTAGCCGAAGCCGAAGTAATCGCCGAGGAAATCATGCTCGCTCTTGAGCACCCCAGCAAGGTCTACTCCGAGAGGGCAGGATAGTAACCAGTAGCCGAGCCGAAAGTAATCGCCGAGGAAATCATGCTCGCTCTTGAGCACCCCAGCAAGGTCTACTCCGAGAGGGTAGGATAGTAACCAGTAGCCGAGCCGAAGTAATCGCCGAGGAAATCATGCTGGCCTTTGGCCACCCCAGCAAGCTCCCGGGTCAGCAAGTCGGGCAGTCCGACCAGCAGCGGGGGCGGCGGCGGCGGCGGGGGCGGCAGGTCGGCGCCGGCCGGCGGCTCCGACTCCTAGGTGTACTTCTCCATGTGGTACATGTCGCCCAGCAGCCGCTGGATGGGGATCTCGCGATGGTCTCCTTGAAGAAGAGCTGCTCCACCGTGCACTGGCGCACCGCGCGCAGGCTGGGCAGCAGCAGCAGCAGGCGGCCGAAGCGCGTGGGCTGGCGCGGGTAGCGGCTGCGCACGTAGTCGCCCAGGATGCACTGCGCCTGGTCCTGCAGCATCTCCACCGGCTGCACGTCGCACAGCCCCGCCGTCTCTGGCATACCACCGCCCACGGTTACTGAAGGGGTGCAAAACCTATGGTAGGCCTCATTGACAATGCAAACTTAAACGTAACGTAATGCCATAAACTTAACCTGTTAGCAGTTAAAATTACACTTAAAAACAAGCATTCACAACGACAAAACGTAAGCTTTGCCTGAAACAATCAGATTTGAACGTTTTAAAGCTTGATCTATTCGATTGGTGGAAAGATTTTTTCACCATGGTTTCTACCTTTTCGATTTTCCTATCGATTTGTCTTTACATATAAATTCGAGGAGCTTTTGTAATAGTGCTTGCATTTCCTTTATTTTTTAAACAAGGATTCTCTTGCACCAAATTCATGAGTTATTCATCGAACGTAATTATTTTATTCGACACGTCATGATAAAGTCACAAGAAAAATGTCCAAATTATTACTTTGAATCACTACTCGCATCAAAACCTTTCGCAAACTACTTCCCTACATAATAGTAATGAATTGACGTAACCACAAACTACCTGAACACAATCTGAAATCGACCTTTCATTTGCCTCTCGCGGATTTTGTTGCGCATTTGTTTCTTGCATGCTGCTCTCCTATTTGTCTTCGATGTTTGGTGCTTGTGAACTCATAAGTTTACTGACTTACATCTACCGTTATGGCAAGGTATTGTGAATGGTTTCGCTTAATAACTCACTTCTAGGTTTTGCGGCTACATTATGTTACGTTTAAGTTTTGCATTATGAAGAGGCCTTGGTTTGTGTATCGATGAGTGCAATTTCGTGCTGAAGTAAGCAGTTGTTACAATCCCTATAAAGTATTTGAGTAACTGCAAGTGTGCTTATGTGCATGTGCGCGCGGGCGCGTGTGCGAGTGTAGAGCGGATCCGTCATTCACGGTTAGACCATTTCCCGTCCACCAATCGACACATCTGATGTGTAATTCGATGCGTCTCGATCTTCTTAGTGGGGAACATAATTTATTTTCAAATCCCGACAGAAAATTCCAAAAACGGTTTTTGTGTGTTTTAGCGCTGCGATCGTGGATAGACGGAGAATTAAACCAATGTCTCCTAAAGTTAGGACGGCGGTTTAATCAACGCTAGGTGGCGTTGATTAACCCCAGTATCCCGTGATTATTTTCAGTCCACGACTTCGTATTTTTCTTCCATGAGGATGGCAACACTGATTGTTGACAAAGAGCAATACTAAATGAAGATCGCGCGGCAGAATTTGTTGTGAATTCGTAAGGGGGAAAAGTTTCTTGCGTATTTTTTATAATATATTTTCAAATTAACTCGAGACGTTAAATTTGAAGAACATGAAGTGAAAACAACGAAACCAGAACTGTAAGTAATACTAGGGAATATATTCTTAAGCGTGTAAAGATAGATTTTCCGTTTAAAGTGACATACAACTTACTCACTTATTCACATAAACATACAAAATAGTAACGTCTTAATGTTTGTAGTATAATTCGCCTTTAGAACACAAACAAGACTGAATTTGTGAGTTTTAAAATCTTAAAAAAAAAATAGTGGACAGAATATTGAAATGTTAAGCAACTCAGGCGAATCAAATGTAATTGTAGAAGATTTTGCGACAGAATATTCCAAACTAATTGAGAGAACGATCTTGTATTAGCATTAGAGAATAACGCAGAAGAAAGCTTACAGGTGATCGTCCATTTAATAAAAAAAACGAAAAAATTTAGTTGTGCTAAATTCGAACTATTCGCATCATCCATACCTGCAAGTATTTTTTTACGGAGATTATAGTTTTGAATTTGCAATATTACCAGTTCATATCCCAATTGGAGAAACATACAAGTCTATTGAGTGTTGGGAATTTTGAACGGGAGTATAATATCAACAATTACTACGATTCATTGGTACGTCCAATGCCAGATATGTAAGAACATTTTTGAACAAAGCTAGGCTGAAGGAGATGAAGTATGAAAGAATTTTCAACACAAGAAAATACAGTTTCACAGCGTCGGCGCACGTCACATTCAACTAGTACACTAGTAATGGAAGTATAAACACATTCCGTTTCAAGCAGTGTGGACAGAGTTGAAGAAAGAACACATGTGGTACATCCCTAATGCAGTGAATAGTGCTCTTTTTAATTACATGCCTCTTAATACTAACAATATGAATAAAAAATCAAACAATTTGGAAAATAAAATAATTGACTTTGCATTATGAAAACGGTGAACAATTTGTGAGCACGCTTCTAATTGAAACGAAAAGTTCATGAACTCTAAAGTAACAAGGATGCTATAATTTCTATTCTTTGTTTTAAATTCCTTTTACAGTTTTAACAGTAACAAAACAAATCACTGTTTATCATATATAGGCGATTTGCAATCCCTAAGTCGAACATTCATAAACAGTGAAAATGTAAGAAAAGGAGTATTCAAAAATTAAAATGTACAAGTGAAATAGAGTATAATAAAACACGAAAAAGTAAGAACTAAAAAAAATACAAAATTTCCACAAATACATTTTTAAAATAAAACGTTTAAACGACAATTTGTGAACAAATCAATATTACAGCAACAATACTGGCAGTACATTTTAAATATTAATCGAAAACACAGGTGACAACTAAAAAATTCTGAAAAATAGTTCATTTATTCACATAAGCAGGTAAAGATGCTAAAGCGTTTTTCCACAGCCAGGTGCAAATACAAATAATAATTTTAAAATCACCGGTGCATACAACTCACCTGGTGTGAAGAGTACGACTGCTTTCATGCAACCACACTCACTTCCGTCAGGAGAAAGTTGTCGAATCTGCTCATAATTTCCTGTACAAATCAAATACATACAAAATGTAAGTTTTTAAAATATATTGAATTATGTGTGAAACCTCTTCTTTCAAATATGATAGTAAATGCGAATGAACTAACTTTTTCCATCGTATGCTAATCGAATTTACAAGGCCAATATTATGGATCTAATGTCTCTATTGAAATAAAGGCATATCGTATTTTTTTAAACTAATAAAACTGATTACTGGTTTCACGAATCATACACCTGGGAAACTAATCTATTAATTCCGTGGCGTGGAAATATTCCTCTGCAAACTCACCTGAATAGTTTTGATCTCGGTGTTGGTATGATCGTCCTGGGGCAAACGATCTCGAGCTTTACTGAAGCAAAATAGGGCAGAGAGATCCCAAGGAATGGACCATTGTGCTAAGTGCAATAGAAAAAGCTCCTTCCACGATTCTTGAAGTAGTTAGAAGCTGTCAAAAGAAACAAAGGTCTCATTAAGCTTTGTTGGTTAACCGGCAAAAGAGCGCCTAAATAGGGACAGACGCAATTTCGAAATATCGTAGTGGTTGTTACAATGTGTATGAAAAGGGAACAACTTGTTTATCAAATGAAATAATAATAATATATAATAATAATAATAATAATAATAATAATGTTCGAAATAATATTTAATAAGAGCATACATTATAACTAAAAGTTGGATTTTGATGACCTAAAACATCGCCAAAAAATGATCAAAAAAATGCTCTTAAATTGTTTCAAAATGTGACCAAAAGCGGTTCGGATGAACAACTGAAGATGTTGGATACATTACTTATGTAATCGAGGCGTCTTCTATTCGCTCAAGTGAACTCAACTTTCAAACTTTCGGTTTCGACTCTTCTTTACCAAGAAATCTTGTCTTAAGTTATCCTGAATAGGCTGACCGAGAATGGCTCTGATAGTCATCACAAGAACTCACAACGGTGACATAATACTCAAAATTTCTGAGGGAAGGAATCAAATAGGCAACTAAGGAATTTGTGCGGAAACAGAGGCGGTATTCGGGGGGGGAAAGGGTGGGGGCAACTGCCCCCCACCACAATGTTGGGACATATTTAAAAAAAAAATATTTAGACCATCGCATTCAAGTTTATGTAAAAAAAGATTTTACTTTTTTCGTATTTTCAGAAGGAATTCTTAATAACAATTACGGGAATAATTAAATTTATTAAGCTAAGATAATACCATAATGCTTAAATAATTTGGCAAACTTCAGTTCAAGATTATAAAACGCGCGGGATAATGTCAGCGTTATGGGAAATATCCCGTATTAAAAAAAAAAATACTTCAATTATATTTTACTTTTTAAATGATATTTACTTAGAAATTAAACAGTTTAATGCGTGTAAATCATGGTAGGTTTGACATATTGTACTTCCTACTCAGTTTCGACTTACGCGAAAAGAGAGAAC